>CAUYRH010067131.1:0-21118 GCA_963574655.1 Perodicticus potto | reverse complement strand
TATTTTTTTTTTTGAGACAGAGCCTCAAGCTGTCACCCTGGATAGAGTGCTGTGGCATCACAGCTCACAGCAACCTCCAATTCCTGGGCTCAAGCGAGTCTCTTGCCTCTGCCTCCCAAGTAGCTGGGACTACAGGTGCCCACCACAACTGCCCGTCCATTTTTTGGTTGCAGCCACCATTGTTGTTTGGCGGGCCCGGGCTGGATTCGAACCCACCAGCTCAGGTGTACGTGGCTGGCGCCTTAGCCCGTTGAGCCACAGGCGCCGAGCCAATATAGCAGACACTCCTAACACATCTTTTTCAACAGCCCTGGAGGTTTGTGGCTCCACAAACAGGCCTTTCCTTTATACTTCTGTGTTGGTGTGTCTATTATTTATTCTGCCTGAAATGGCCTCTCGCCCCATGATCCATTTCATTAAAATCTATTTACATCAATTATTCTCAACAGGGATTGCTCTTGGGACAATTCTTTGTGTAGGATTGATCTGGCATCCATTGTTTCTGGGGTATTAGATGCCAGTAGAGGCTCCTTCCTTCTTTTTCCTCCCACCTGACCCCTACAAACTCCGTCATTATGCTAACCACAAAAACTGCCCACCCTCATTTTCAAAGCCTTTCTGGGTAGGAATGGCCCCAGTTACAAACTACTACATTCTTTAAAACTGAGCTTATGCCCATCTGCTTGGGAAGCCATGCCTGGACCTCCCTGTGGACTGACAGCGTGTTTCTGCCTCTCTGTTCTGATTGAATCATGCATATTGGTCTTGTCATTGTTTTCCTCTCTCTTAGAGGGCTGGCAGTTTCTCTAGGACAGGATTCATCTTTACATCCCTAATATAAGTCAGTACTCTGTAAATATTTATAGAATGAATGAATGTTTGTATTACTTTTCATTTGGTATTTGTCTATTCTTTTAGGCTGTAATTTGCGTGTTTTGCCTGTATATATCTTTCTTCTCAACTAGGCTGAAAGGTACTTGGAGGAAGAGACATACACCTGTTTTGCTTATTACTTAGTACAAAGCAGACAGGTTGTACTAGGTCAAGGTGCTGAACTGAACTATACAGTTAGAGACAGTCCTATTTCTATGCCTAAATCTCCATTCTAATCTTTGCTTAAAGATCATGTTTCTAAATGTTAAAGCACTATTGTAGGATTTTTTTTTTCAGGGTTTACACTTTTGTCCATTAGTTTTATAGTCTAGACTTGGGTATAGTAATCACCTGTACTAATTCTTTAATCATTGTGGGGAGGGGTAAGTACTTTTCTGTTCCTACAAAGGCTCTATGAAGCCTGGGTGGGGATGGGCAGGTAGGAGGGTTGTCACGTACAGCCATGATTTGCTGCCTGAAACACAGATTAAAGGCATGGAGGAGGTGGTGGTTTTCTCCCCTAGTGGTTAGATTTGTTAACTTCTGAGGGCCTCTCTCTGACTAGAAACTCCTCCGAGCAGCAAGAGGATTTTCCGTGGGTCTGTGTCCCTCACAGCTGCTCTCTCTGACTTTCCTTTTCTCTCTTCACTCAGCAGACTTTGGGTCAGTCTTGTGAAAATACAACTTCAGGTAAGTTATTGTCCCACTTTAAACCCTTCAGTGGCTTCTTGCTGCCTCTAGAAGGGGATTTTTTTTTTTTTTTTTGCAGTTTTTTTTAAGGCCGGGGCTAGGTTTGAACCCGCCACCTCTGGTATATGGGTCGGCGCCCTACTCCTTTGAGGCACAGGATTTTGTAATGGAAGAATATGATTTTTCTCTTGGATCTCAAAACCTTAAAAAATTGAGCCACAAAAGAAAACCAGTCTTATGATTTAGCAGTCACTTTGTTTTTGCCCATTAATTCTATTTCCTATCACATTCACTCCTTGTACTTGGGTGGGTCTGAATTTCTTTTGATTTTTAAAAAATTCCAAATTCATTCATAAAAGATAAAGTCCTCCTGCCAAATCAAAACAACATGCCACATGCTGTGAAAGATATTCTAAAAATGTTTCAAGTAATGGCAACATCATTGGAAAATGTAGAGGAAAAAAAAAAAACCCACCTACGTTCATTGCCATAAAAGAGGGAAAATTAATTAGAATGCATAAATTCTAGCATGATTTTAAAAACTGAAATATTTGTAACATAATTATATATCCGCACGTTGTTGGGAGGAACAAGAGAGAGTCACTTTGTATACTCTGCCCAGTTCTGGAAAATGTTTTGTAACATTTTACAAAAGTATAGTCTTAATATCATAGCCAATATAGACGTTGATACATTTTCTCCATTTTAATCATGTTTCCCCAATTTTACATATATGCCAGTATGTGTAAAATCGCATTTTTTAAACTTTTATACCTTTTCATCATCTGTGTAGGTTCATTTATTCACGGCCACAGCCAAGATATTGAACATTTCCCAAGCCACAGAGGTTCCTGGTATGTGTGTTGCCCTTTTTAATCACAACCACCTTCCACTCCCCAGTGCTGTTTCTAACACCTGGCAACCCATAATCTGTCCTCCATTCCTGCAACTTTGTCATTTCAAATATGTTATATAGATGGAATTATACACTCTGTAACCTTTTGGAATTGGCTTTCATTACTTAGCATGATTTCCTGAGGCCTCATCCCTGTTCTTGTATGTATCAATTGTTTGCTCCTTTTTATTGATACATAGTATACGTTGCTGTGGTTTGTCTGTCTGTATGTACTAGAGTTTATTTAACCGTTAACCTGTGGATAGACATTTGGGCTGATTCTGGTTTTTGGCTATTACAAATAAGACTGCTATGAACAGGCCAAGTGCGACGGCTCAACGCCTGTAATCCCAACATTCTGGGAGGCCAAGGTGGGTGGATTGCTTTAGCTCAGGAGTTTGAGACTAGCCTGGGCCAGAGCAAGACCCTGTCTCTAAAGAAAAAAATAGCTGGGCGGTGCCTGTGGCTCAAAGGAGTAGGGCACCGGCCCCATATGCCAGAGGTGGCGGGTTCAAACCCAGCCCTAGCCAAAAACTGCAAAAAAAAAAAAAAAAAAAATAGCTGGGTACTGTGGTGAGCACCTGTAGTTCCAGCTGCTCAGGAGGCTAAGGCAGGGGGATTGCTTGAGCCCAGGAGTTTGAGGTTGCTGTGAGCTATGACGCTACAGCACTTTAACCAGGGTGACAAAGTGAGACTCTGTCTAAAAAGAAAAAAAAACGGACTGCTATGAACAATTGGGTACAGGTTTTTTTTTTTTTTTTTTTATTAAATCATAGCTGTGTACAATAATGTAATCATGGGAGTACAGTGTGCTGTTTTATATACAATTTGAAATATTTTCATTGAACTAGGTACAGGTTTTTTTTTTTTTTTTTGAGACAGAGCCTCAAGCTGTCACCCTGGGTAGAGTGCCGTGACATCACAGCTCACAGCAACCTCCAATTCTTGGGCTCAAGTGAGTCTCTTGCCTCCGCCTCCCAAGTAGCTAGGACTACAGGCGCCCACCACAAGGCCCAGCCATTTTTTGGTTGCAGCCATCATTGTTGTTTGGTGGGCCCGGGCTGGATTCGAACCCGCCAGCTCAAGTGTACATGGCTGGTGCCTTAGCCTGTTGAGCCACAGGCGCCGAGCCAACTAGGTACAGGTTTTTATATGAACATAAATCTTTATTTCTCCAGGGGGGAAATGTCCTTTAGTGCAATATGAAAAATATACATGCATACAAAAATTTGCATCTGATTTCATGCAGTTAGTTTATGGACTGTAAAGTCCAATGATGGATCATATTTTATAGACTCATGGTTTAAGTTAATGTTGCATTAATTTCCAGTAATCCCACATAAGACTCCAGGGAGTGTTACCTTTCTCTTATCAATGCAAAAAGTGGGAAACTCCATATCTTACAAAATAAGAGCAAGCTTCTTAGCCAGGCTTTGCCTAGGGCTTAACTCAAGTGTTCTTTTCTCAGTAAAGCACTCCTTGACTTGTGTGGGAGACATGGCTAGATTGCTTTTTAAAACATTTTTAGCTTAAACAGCTACAGCACAAAAGAGAATTATTCTTAAACTGGGGCATCAGCAAATGTGAACTTCTGGGCTTTTGCACCTGTCAGGTACGGCTCTCTTATCTGTGTGATGCATTATTTTTTTTGCTCCAACTTTATAAAAATGAATGGAAAATAGAAATGAGCTGCTAATGAATAAGCATGAGTCTGATAAGTCTGATTCAATTATTAGCTGTGCCCACGCAGAGAATCATGATAAGTTGGGCATTCATGAAATAGGATCATGTATTTCATGATGAGGGGAAGACAAAAGTAAAGCACGTGTAGGAAAAGTGGAATAGATGTTGAACATTTCGGCTGAAGGGAAATGTGCCATGAGGTATTGTGAGGTCTCTGACAGAGGACCCTCGGTCCCTACAAGTCTGTGCACTTTAATTCACACATACAGTGTGTGTGGTTTAAGGATGGATTATATATAAATGTAGGAGACCAGGGATGTTCACTCCCTCTGGCTCACAAACCTGTTGCTGCAACTTATCAAACTTGCTTGTGTTTCCTAAAAAATAATGTGTGTCTGAGTCTGTCTTCAGCTGCGCTCCCTTGTTCCCCTTGGAGAACGCTTTTCCCTCTTCGTGCTTGCCTTACACTATCGTGTTCTGACTCCTTATCTCCACCAGCTTCTCATGGACGTAGGTGTCATACCATCGCTGTGAGGGGCAGCATTCTAGGGGTGTCCCAAGAGTCTACATACCGAGGAAAAATCTCATAACCACAGATACCTTGAAGTGTGGGTGGGAAAGAAGAGTTTGTCCGTGTGTGGAGAGAGGTGGCCAAATGCAGGGACTATTTTGTAAATAAATTGTGCATTTGGCTACAATTTCCCATTTTCCCCATGTAGGGCAACTGTTGGGATACCTCGTATATATCCCTCCCAAGACAGCCTGAATGGTGCTTTTCACATAGTAAGTAACAATAAACTGACCTCTGGATATGAAAGAGGGACTTTGAGATCTATTGCTAATGAGGAAATTGATGCCTCAGTAGGTTGTGTCTCGCCCACGATGCTTGAGTGTTGAGTGAGCTTTGAGCTGACAATGAACGCAAACTAACAGATGAACAGCAGAAGTAAGATTGGAAAGGGGATGTTCAATAGATTCGGAAAAAGCTCCCTAAGGGCTTAATCGCTCTGTGTGCAAATATATCCTGTGAAATACAAGTGAGTGTGACAGGCTTGGCGGAACATTCTGTTAGCAGCTAGCTCCTGCTCCCTTTTGTACTTTATAAACAGCCTCTAATTTAGGCTGCACCATTTCACACTGCCTGGCTCGCCTCCTTCCTCCCCAACCCCACCATCCACCCCCCATTAGTTTGAATTAATGAGATTCTATTGAATAGTTACCGTGTTGTTTCCTTTCTCATCTTCAGACATCTCCCTACTGAATTAGCCAAATAATTCAACTCTTTCACTTAGACCTGCTGCTTAGACCTGCATGACTTCAGCTTGAAACAGGTCTGTAGACACTCTTGCGTATTCAGTAATAGGTTCATTTCTGAGATGCTCTCTCCTTACCTATTTCTACGGAGCTGGCGTTGAAGGTTTTTACTCAGGCTTGGCCTTATCTCCCAGTTGTTTGTTGTTCTTTTCTTCTCTCTAGTTAGCATAACCGTCATTAAACACAATTATAATTCTACATTCCTGGGTTAGTTTGAGGGGCTCTGGATCAATGATTCCTATTAAGGTTTTGAACTGAGTTGGCCACAGAATTGTCTTCATGGTTGTTACTCCACTCTTTGAATTTTCAGACTTCAGGGGCGACATTCAGCTCTATAAAATCAAATACAATTCTATGGAGCTTTAGTGGTCTTCTATTTCTTTGGTGCAATGTATTTCAGAGTTCTCGATCCCAGTACATTTCCTCCAGGCTGTCTGGGTGAGGCTGAGCTGGGTAGACCCACTTCAGAACCCAGTTACCCAATCATTTTGATCTAATATTGAGAGATTCTGAGTGCTTTCATTTGAAATAAATATTCAAATGCCTTATAAAATCCTTTGTGTATGCTTAAGATGTAATAATAATGATTGCAGCTAGCATTTCTAGAGTGCCTATGAGAGGCACTAAGTATTTTCTCTTTTTCCTCTTTCAAATCTGTTAATCCTTACAACAGTGTTTTAAGGTAGGTACCATGGCTGGTTCCACTTGACAGATGAGAGAGTGGCCCGGGCAGTGACAAACTGGGCATCAGTTAAAACACAGCACGGCTGATGTTCAGTGTAGCCGGTTCCCAGGCCTGTGCTCCTAACCGTGAGGAATTCACTGCCATTTAGCCAGGCAAGTCGCTGCCCTTCAGACTATATGCATGTTACAAAAAGACTTTATGCTGGGGCTACAGAGGCCACAGGGCAGGGGTCAGACAGGTTGCCTTTACATCCTGCTCAGCCACTTGTAGCTACTCTGCCTCAGTCAAATGGGACAAATTTGTGAGCTCTTCTTTCCTCATAGGTAAAGGAGCAAAGAGCATGAGAGGTCCTCTGACCTGAGGGTAGGGGCATGATATTGTGAAATATATGCAGTTTTCAGTCTTCCTGTTTCCTGCTGTATACTTCCTAAAATCCATGGACTGTTCCGAGTGATGTCTTTTGGTATGCTAGTGGGGGACTGGTGGCTGGGGGCCCCTCGATAGCTCAGAATGGGGGCTGGTCACAGAAAAGACCAAGGCCAAATTAGGGCATTGGGACTTTCAGTCCAGGGAGGAGAGAAATATCGAAAGTTGAATTGATACCTATGGCCAAAGATGTAATCAAACCGTGCCTATGTAATGAAGCTTCCATTTAAAACCCAAAGGACTGGGTTGCAGAGTATCCAAATAGCTGAACTTGTGGAAGCTCATGCAGGGTGGCACATTCAATGGGGGCGTGGAAGCTCCACCCCTCTTCCCACCTTCCTGGCTCTGTGCATCTCTTCACTACATCCTCTAACATCCTGTAACAAACCAGTAAATGTGTTTGCTTCATTACTAGGAGCCGCACTGACAAACTAATGAACCCAACCAGGAGGGCATGGTAACTCTGACTCAGAGCCAGGTCAGGGCACAGGTCAACAACATCAGAAGTTGGGGGCAGTTTTGTGGGAATTGAAATGGGTTGGAGAACACCCAGTTTGTGTCCACGGCAGAATTGCTTGCTTGCTTGATGTTGGGGTGGGGGTGGGGGGGCACACATTTGGTGTCAGAAGCATTGTGAGAGTACAGGAGAAAGTTCCTTAAAGGGAATCTCCTTAAAATGGAGACAAAAACTTCACAAGAAATAATGGTGGAAAAAAGATTTGCCGGGGGTTCTATTTTGAAAATGAAATGAAAAGCATGACAATATATTTATAAAGTTTATATTTTGTTTCCTTGGCTAAAAAGGAGCATAGGATCATAGGCTCTGGAGCAAATTGTGTTTCATTATCAGCTCTGCCCTCTCTATGTGATCTTATTTTAATTATAATGTTCAATTTTGTGCTAACTCTAAGAATGAACAAAAAGTGAATCATGTCTCGTGGGGGGGTGTGTGTGAGAGAGAGAGACATTAATGGGGGGGATAAAATTTTCTGACAAAATTGATTGACTGCACACCCAACAGTTATGCTGTCATATTTGCTTTTCAAAGCATGATTATGAGGGTCATTTTTATTAGAAATATCTAAGAACTCCTTGCATTTTCGCATGGGAGTGGGGAGGTGCCCTTATTCCCTTAGTATTGAAGCTATCATCTTTGAAGCCATGATTTTTCTTTTTTACTAGTGAATGGGTCTGTGCCACTTCTCAATGACCCAAAGCATAATATGTAATTCCAGCAGTTCTTCAGTGAAACTTTTAACTACATGAAAATTTGCATGCTTTTAAAAAGATTTCTAATTTTATTTAAAATTGATTTGTAGTTTATTTACACTATTTGGTCATCACACCAAGACCAAAGCAAACAATCTACAAAAACAAAACAAAACAAAACAAAAAAGAGTCTTTGGTTGTCTAGTGGTTAAGAAAAAAAAAGTTTCTCTATAAAAATGGGATGGCTTGAGGGAAGATGCTAGTGTCAAATGAAGTGGGGGGAGGGCAGAGAAAGAATGGGGATAGAATTGCTGGTTTGGGCTTAATTCTATAAGTGGTTGGTTTACTTTCTGAATATTTTTATGTTTAGCTGGCTTTTGCTTCTTGGTGTATCCTTGTAATGGCAGTGATGTGGAAAGAAATTATTCAGGTAAAAAGGACTTGCTGTGTATTCCTCTCTAGGTTAGTATGAGGATCGTCTGAAGTGTTTGTAGAATTTTAGCACAGTGCCTGAGCATCATTTGTTAATTGGTTTTATAAAAAGCATATAAACATGCTCAAAGACAGAATTAAGGTTTTATGTTCATTCTGTCTTAGAATATTTTATTTAGATGCAAAAGCAGAATTTTAGAATATCAATTGATTTCCTTAGTCTATGAAAGTTGATGGCTCACACCTGTAATCCTCGCAGTCTGGGAGACCCAGGCAGGTGGATCGATTGAGGTCAGGGGTTTGTGACCAGCCTGAGTAAGAGTAAGACCCCTATCCCTAGTAAAAATACAAAAACTAGCTGGGCATTGTGGTGGGAGCCAGCTATTTGAGAGGCTGCGGTAAGAGGATCGCTTGAGCTCAGGAGTTTGAGGTTGCTGTGAGCTGTGATGATGCCATGGCATTCTACCCAGGATGACAAAGCAGGCTGTCCCAAGGTGGGGGGGCAGTTGACTGGTGTATTTACTTTCCTCTTTAATTAAAACTCTATAACTGACTTTTTTTCCCTATATGCTGTTTCTTTTGAAATGCATTTCCTTTTTCACTTATTAAAATATTAGTCCATGGCTCAGCACCTGTACTCAGTGGTTAGGGCGCTGGTAACATACACCAGGGCTGGTGGGTTTGAACCCGGCTTGGGCCTGCTAAATAAACAAACAAACAACAACAACAATAACAAAATAGCCGTGTGTTGTGGTGGGCGCCTGTAGTCCCAGCTACTAGGGAGGCTGAGGCAAGAGAATTGCTCGAGCCCAGGCGTTTGAGGTTGCTGTGAGCTATGATGCTACAACACTCTACAGAGGGTGACAAAGTGAGACTTTGTCTCAAAAATAAATAAATAAATAAATAAATAAATAAATAAAATATCACTCCTTTCTTGAAGAAACAGGCTACTTACTTGAAAAAACATATACGTATGATTTTAATTTATCTATAAACAACCACTTTTCATCTCAGAAAGCAAATTTGTAATACTTTCTATTTTAGTAAGAGAAAATTACATGGTTTATGCTTAAGTTTGACAACTTTTTTTTTATGTTATTTGCCATAGTACATATAACCACCACACCTTAATGTGGCAGAGATTTTTTTTTTTTTGAGACAGAATCTCACTCTGTGGTCCGGATTAGAGAGCTGTGGCATCAGCCTGGCTCATAGTAATCTCAAACTCCTGGGCTCAAGTGATCCTTTTGCCTCAGCCTCCTGAGTAGCTGGAACTGCAGACACCTGCCAAACAATGTCCGGCTACTTTTTCTAATTTTAATAGAGACAGGGTCTCACTCTTGCTCAGGCTGGTCTTGGACTCCTGAGCTCAAGCGATCCGCTCCCCCCCACCTCCCAGAGTGCTAGGATTATAGGCTTGAGTCACCCACACCCCAGCGTGGCAAAGATTTGTATAGTTACTTTCTATCGCATTACTGAAATTGTAAAGATTTGACCATACTGAAGTTTTTATTTCTATAAAATTAACCATGTGGATTGATTAACATCCTGTAGAACTCAGTGTGCTTTGGGTTTCAAGTTTCTCGTTGCTGTAACTTGCCCAGAATGACGAAGTGAATGAATCTATTGTGTAGTGCTTTTTAAACTTATCAGAGCAAATGCCTTATCATTAGTTGTACTTGGAGAGTTTACCTATAGGGCATTGTTTATTTTAGTTAAAGTAGTAATTCATTCCTTAGAATATGTCTCCATATTCTCACCAGAAATGGCAGGTCTTGTGTATTTTATTGTCAGACAAAATCTGGCACACACCACAAGCTGACTTTGTGAAAAGCATCTGTAATGTTATTTGTATGTATAGCAAACTTCCTGCATAATTTATTCTAATAGACTTGCTTCTTAAAATAGTCAAGTTTTTTTTTTTTTTTTTTGAGACAGAGCCTCAAGCTGTTACCCTGGATAGAGTGCTGTGGCATCACAGCTCACAGCAAACTCCAATTCCTGGGCTCAAGCCAGTCACCTGCCTCCGCCTCCCAAGCAGCTGGGACTACAGGCGCCCACCACAATGTCTGGCCATTTTTTGGTTGCAGCTGTCATTGTCGTTTGGCGGGCCTGGGCTGGATTCGAACCCGCCAGCTCAGGTGTACGTGGCTGGCGCCTTAGCCCGTTAAGCCATCGGTGCTGAGCCAAAATAATCAAGTTTTTAGCAGTTTTACTCATAAAGGAATGCATTTGAGCATGTTGCTTTATATCTCTGTATTCAACTTTTTTTTTTTTGCCACTGCTTTGTTTATAGTAATACCTTTCTTTTATTATTTAGTAGAAATCTTGAAAAAGCCTTCTAATTTTATCATCAAATTAAGGAAATGCTATAAAAGAGTGGAATTGTGTATGGCATGACTATAAACATAGATGACAAATTGTTAATATCCTTAGGTCATGGTAAATGCTAGTGGATAGAAATTTATATTTTAAATGTCCTCTTGATAATTTAGAATTTTGAGAGCATTGCTTGGTTGGTCATTATTTCCATTTCATGGTGTGGCTTGTGGACAATTCATGTAAGGAATGGGAGTCTTGGTTCTGTGAAGTTCTTGTTGTTAGTATCATCTTTAATCTGAAGTTTCTTTCCCAGAGTCTTTAAGCCATTGGTCCAGTTTGTAAAGTCGATTTCATTAAATATTGATGATTATTTAATTGGGCCCACATAAACTGCCATAGGGCATAATATATTAAAAACGAAGACAGAGAAGGGCCAAGCTGTCAAGCCTCTGACTTGTAGGAGCCTTGGTGGTCTCCCAAGATGAGTAGTGTAGTTTGGCTGCTCTGGGTCCCACACACACCTGGAGTTGTACAGTATTTGTCCTCTCTGTCTGGCTGTTTTCACTTAGGGTAACATTGTCAAGGCTTATCCATCTTGGAGCATGTGTCAGAGTTTTATTTATCTTTAAGGCTGAGTAATACTCCTCTGTATGTATATGCCCCATTTTATTTATCCATCCATCTGTTGATGGATACTTCTGAGTGCTGTTTTTAAAGGAGCGGGCACACCCAGAGGCAGATCCAGCTGCCTGCATCTGGCAGAGAGCTTGGTGAGCTGGACAGTGGACTGCATCCCTCATGTGGTCGTGCAGCCGCAATCTCCGACTCTGTGTGGGAGAGGCGACAGAACTATCTATCTTGTCACCCTGCCCCTCTGCCTCATCTGGCCAAAGTGGATTCTGGCTTATGAATACCTTAAATTAAGGGCCAAGCAATTAAGGTGAAACTTTCAACATACTTATATTGACTTTGTTGGATTTCTGGATTATTTCTATTCTGGGACAACATTAGGGATATTATGTTTTCCGTACATGTAAACTAATGTGAAAGAATAAAGGTGGAAGGGATTTTTTTCATATTCAACTTTTTATTTTGCCTCATATAGATGCATGTATTATTATATAATTAAGTTTTTATTTTTATTTATTTATTTTTTTAGAGACAGAGTCTCACTTTGTCACCCTCCGTAGAGTGCTGTAGTGTCACCGTTCACAGCAACCTCTAGTTCTTGGGCATAGGCAATTCTCTTGCTTCAGCCTCCTGAGTAGCTGGGACTGCAGGTGCCCGCCACAACGCCCGGGTATTTTTTGTTGCGGTTTGGCTGGGACCGGGTTTGAATCTGCCATCCTCAGTATATGGGGCCGGTGCCCCAGACACTGAGCCACAGGCACCGCCCTTAAGTTTTTATTTTTTATTGTTGATATATATACATATATATATGGTTTACTATGTGAACCATTTTCGGAGTGTACAACTCAGTGGTATTAAGTAGATTTACATTGTTGTACAACTGTCACCATCATCCACTTGCAGAACTTCTTTTTTATCTTCCCAAACTGAAACTCTGTACCCATTAAATACTAGCTCTCTGTTCTACTTTCTCTTTCCATGAACTTGACCAATAAGGTATTGCATAGAAGTAGGATGGTATAGCTTGATGTTCTTATTTCACTTAGCATAGCGTCTTTAAGGATCATCTAGGATGTGGCATTTCATTCCTTTTATTCATTTTCAAGGCTGAATAATATTCCATTGAATGTGTATTCCACATTTGGATTGTCCATTCATCTATTGATGAACATTTGGCTTGTTGCCACCTTTTGGCTGTTCTGAATAATGCTGCTATGAACATGTGTGTACAAATATCTGTTGGAGTGCCTGGTTTCAATTCTTTTGGGCATAAACTTGGAAGTAGAATTGCAGAATCATATGGTAATTCAATGTTTAATTTTGTGAGGGTCCAGCACACTGTTTTCTGGGGGAGGGTATTTTATGTAGACAGCATCTCATTCCTTTATTTTATAAATCTGTCTCTGCAGTTTTCCTGTCTAATTAGAGTTCACTCCTTGAGCCCTTCCTCCTTAATGCTAATGACTGATGGGCAGGACACAGAGCCCTGCTGGTGGGTTGCTCCGGCCTCCTGTAATAACTGCTCTTGTTTATTATTTTAATTGCAGATGTGGAAGCCATGGAGTTGAGCTGCAGCGAAGTACCTCTTTATGTGAGTGGCTAAGGGTTGGGCTTTAGGTCCAAGTGGCCTTTTCTTAACCCAGAACCATGTGACTGAAGTGGGGAGAAATGCTTTGCTTGCTATTGAGTGAAGGCTTTTTAAAGACAACGCAGTGAGCATAACTGTCTAGTTCAAGTATTTGCATGGAGCCTTTGGAAACTGGTTGGCTCCTGTCTTCAAAGTCTGGGTTTTTATTACGTTTCCCTCAGTAATTTGTTTACCTCTCTGATTTCTGGACTCAGAAACACTCCTTTCATTCATGACTTATTTTTAAACATAATATTTTATGATAATATCCTGATAATAGCCAAGAATTTTTGCATGTTTTTCTTTTTGGGGGGAAGGCTTGTCAGTAATAGTGTCTGAAACTATGACATAGGAATTCAAGGGAGAAAGTTCTGGGACATATATGAAGTGGGGAGAGGCTGGGAGACAGAAATGCCCAAAGAGATTCCTAGTCAGATGGGCCTACTAGGAGGAAGGATTCTGTTTTTCAGAACAGTTCCTAGTTGTAACTACACATGTAAAATGGCAAATGGCTTCATCTTTCCTCCTGCCTTCTGATTTCAGGCAAAACTTCCTTCCTTGGGAGGGAACTGTGTTGATGGGGAGTGGGCCTGGGCAGGTGGGCATGGATGTGTGAGGGAAAGGGGTTTAGAATGCAAATATTAATGAACTGGAACCAATTTAATCAGAATCTTCAACTGATGAAAATAGATTCATTCCCTTCCTACACTTCGCTACCTAGCTATGGTGGTGCCCACCCTTCCATACCCCTCCCTCCCACACAGTACCCGTATCTCTCTATTCTCTGGAGGAAGACAAAATCGTAAAATAAATGGATTTCAGAATAATAAAATAGCTGCCTCTTGGGTTACCCGATGGTCTAGAGTGTTCTCTTTAGGTTGTGATTTGCAGGCCATAAAACGTGTCTGTAGACAGTTGGGCTCAGTACAGCCATAATTAAAGTTAAAAAAAGACTGGTCGGAGGCTAAGTTGTAAAGTACTCCCAAGTCTTACTGCTGTTTCTTCCATGCCTTCCTCCTCCTTAGCTACCCCTTCCAACCTGTTCCCCTGTCTCCAAATAGACAGACAAATCTACAAACTTAATCATGACAGAAAAGCCTGTAGTTGACAATATCCTGGTTGTAGCTATTTTGAACAAAGACCTATTAGATTATCGCTGAATTAGGGGAAGATCCAATGCATATTGCCTAAGGAGAGAAGAGATTTAAATGAACCAAATAAAAGCAAAAAAGTTTTCTAATTATTAAGAAATACACTGATTAAATAGAAAATATGTAAAAGTGTTAAGAAAAATAAGTCACAACCCCAAAGATAATATTATATTTAAATATTAATGTGTTATTAATTCAGAAGTATATTTTTTTCTCATTTTAGCATCTCTGAAATTGACATGCTCTTATTGTGCGTCCTGGCAGTTGTCATTATTTATACATGTGTGACCTGGTTCACAATAGTTCATATTTTTGTCATGTCAGTTTACTTTTGTGCCTTCATAGTATTAGTTGCTTTCAGAATTATTTCACTGTTATTTGGCATTAAAAGGCAAGGTTACCATGTTCAAAGAAAATCATGAAAACAGCAGCATGATACATGAAAAAAAATCTATATATAGGCTAGGCCTTGTGGCTCACACCTATAATTCCAGCACTTTGGGAGGCTGAGGCAGGAGTTTAATACCTGCTTGGGCAACCTGGTGAGACCCTATCTCTAAAAAAATTAAAGAAAATTAGCCACGGCTTGGCGCCTATAGCTCAAGCAGCTAAGGTGCCAGCCACATACACCAGAGCTGGTGGGTTTGAATCCAGCCCGGGCCTACCAAACAACAATGACAACTACAACAAAAAAATAGCCGGGCGTTGTGGTGGGTGCCTGTGGTCCCAACTACTTGGGAGGCTGAGGCAAGAGAATCGCTTAAGCCCAGGAGTTGGAGGTTGCTTTGAGCTGTGACGCCAAGGCACTCTATCCAGGGAGACAGCTGGAGGCTCTGTCTCAAAAAAAAAAAAAAAAAAGGATAAAAAAGAAGATTAGTCAGGTGTGGTGCTGTGTGGCTATAGTCCCAACTATGTGGGAGACTGAAGTGGGAGGATCCCTTGACCCCAGGAGTTCAAGGATGCAGTGAGCTATAGTCATGCCACTGCACTCCAGCCTGAATGACAGAGAAAGATATTATCTTCAAAAAAATCTAGATTGTTTGTACCCTCATATCACCTGAAATAAAAGGTTATGTATAAATTAATGTAGAAGAAGTCTTTTGATAAGTATAAAATAAAATTCTAGGTAAATAAACTACATCATAATCGGCATTTTCTTGTTTTTGAGTAGAATATAAAATGCATGTTATAAATGATGAAATCTTAGATTAGGCAAAATACAGTAAATATATTTAATATAACTAACTCTTACTATATATGGGTTGTGTCCTATTTTTTTCACTTAATATTTTTTTGTGGATTTTGCAAACTGACTTAATGCCAGTCTGGCCATTTGGCCTCATCCAGTAAGAAGTCAGTAGGTGTATATTACAATGAAAACAACTTTTAAACCAAATTCTATCAAATGAGTGATGTGCTTATGGAGCAGACACAAAAACTATATTATACCTTGTTTCTGTGGCAGGGCCTACTTTGTCTGCCCTTCTTTCACTAGAGATTTGATACTCACTCCTAGTTTCTCCTAGTTTACTATATTTGGGTTTATAAACCCTTAGTACTTTTTCTCATTCATATATGTATTATATTTTGTGTGCTTTATTATAAAAATTAGACATATGCAAAAAAAAATTGAAACTATTCTGAATTAATAAGCACTACTGGCATTTTAATATATATTCTTCCAGAGTTTTATCTGTGTCTGTGTTACAGTTTATCAAGAACCCCTTTGGCATTTATTCAGATGATTCTGTTTTCTCATTTGACTGATTGTATCAGATCTTTTACTTCTGGCACTTGTTATGTATGTATTTCTTAGCTGTTATGACCAAGTCGTTTGGAAAAATAAAGTAAAATAACTCTAGCAAGTGTATAATTAAGGTTTGTGAAGAGTTCATAGCACACTGGGATGCAATATTAAAATTATCAAATAAGGCCAGGCTCAGTGGTGCATGTCTGTAATGCTAGTGCTCTGGGAAGCTGAGGCAGGTAGGTTGCTTGAGCTTAGGAATTCAGGGCCAGCCTGAGAAAGAGCGAGACCTCATCTCTACTAAAAAAAATTTAACTGGGCATTGTGGTGGGCACCAGTAGTCCCAGCTACTTGGGAGGCTGAGGCAAGAGGATCACTCGAGCCCAGTAGTTTCAGGTTGCTGTGAGCTATGATGCCATGGTCCTCTCTATCCAGGGAGACAGAGTGAGACTCTGACTCAAGAAAAAGAAATTATAAAATAATACTGTGCATAATTGTATGCTAATGGTCTAGACCAAATTGTACTACAACAGGCTTTTAAAAATATATATATGTTAACAGGGTTTATCTCAAAGAGAATTAGATTACATAATTGGAACAGTAATCAGGAAGGAAAAAAAAAATTAATTGAAATTATTCCCCAACTTCTATCCACCTTCTCAACAAAAAGGATTCCTCATTCATAGGGATCTTATAAGTAAATAGTTTAGTCCTTTGATTATTACCTGTTTTGACTGAATTCTTATAGCATTCTTGTAGTTAAAATGCTTCTGTGTCTTAATTTTTTGGGTTATTATTGAGAATGCTTCCTAATGATAGAAGCATCTTTATACCTATGAAAAAAATCAATGTTTGTAAATCTTTTTTGTTCCCCATGCATTTTATTTGGATCTATGAAGAAAATTTTTAATTTCATTTTATTATTTTTTTAGAGACAGAGTCTTACTTCATTGCCCTCGGTAGAGTGCCGTGGCATCACAGCTCACAGCAACTTCCAACTCCTGGGCTTAATTCTCTTGCCTCAGCCTCCCGAGTAGCTGGGATTTCAGGTGCCCACCACAACACTGAGCTATTTTTTTGTTGTTGTTGCTGTTTGGCGGGGTTGGGTTTGAACCTGCCACCCTTGGTATATGGGGCCAGTGCCCTACCCACTTAGCCACAGGCGCCACCCTTCAATTTTGTTTTTAAAGATTTTTTTTTTCTTTTGCATCTTCCACTATTCTTTTTCCCTTCTTCAAAAAATTAATATTCAAGGATCAGACTATTTTGTCTTTTTTTGTGGGAGGAGAAGGGGTTGAATTCTAGAAGCATGCTTTTATTTTTATTAAGTTTTTTATAGTGTCAAGCTTTTGTTTTTGTTTTTCCTGTTTGCCAGCACAGTTTTAGATTCTATTACTTATAGCTTCTCTGTAGCATTTCCAAATCGTGACCTTCTTGTGCCCACATAATTTTATAAAGATAATCTTCTATATTTTATTATGAGCCCAAAGTATGAATTTTTTCCTTACCTCCCAGGAATCTGTCTCAGAAGGAAGTACAATCTCTGACTCTGTCTCTCTGCTGGAGGATTTTCTGGCTCATTTCTGTTTGCTTACTTGTAGGAAGAAGACTCTCTTCATCTTGGGGAAGAGGAAATATTCCTGAACTCAGCCGCAGACTCAGTCTGATTTTTAAAATAAACCATGGCAGTCCACTGAGTTGCTACTGCAGGAAAAGAGAAACAGTGCACTATAATAAGATCAGAAGAAGCAGGAGTTGGCAAGACTGGCAAACAGCTTTGTAGTATTGATTTGCAGAACTTAGGGATATGAACATTGCAAATCCAATTTTCAACTCTGAGCAGCTTCCTGCATCCATGCGTGAAGGGACAGTGAAGGCATAGCTCTGGAGGACCAGGCTGTATGTGCCCAGGAGAAAAAAATAACTGCGGCTTACAGTCTGGCATGAGGTCTAGGCTTAAGTTTTAGACTGAATGGTAAAATGGTATTAGGAAGTATTTTAAGCTAGCTAAGAGTTGTAGTGGTGAAGGTGATGAGAAGTGTGAAAGCCTGGAAAAGTGTAAATTAGAATCAGTGTTACCAGTTGAAGACGTTTGTTTTCTGGCTCAAAGCTCCTTAATTGACACCGTTTTGGAGTAAGTCCTGTTCTCAAAATCATAAAGTTATTTTTGTTTGTTTTCAGCTTATTGCTTTCAATCCTATTTTTATTTTCTAGTTTGTACATAAAAAGAGATAGGGAGCAATGCAAGGACAGCTTAAAAGGAGAGCTTTGGCTTACTGGGGATTCAATTGAATTTTGAGAATTAAGAGATATGTCATTCACAAGTCAACTGTGTCTTTTTGCTGATGAATTTTTTTTGATTACCTTTTTTTCTAAATTTTTATGAATCAAAGAGGGTTATAAAACAAATACATATTCCACTAACTTATTTATGCAAGAACTCCCTTATTTACATTAATTAGCATTTTATTTTTACACATAAGATGTAATTAATGTTAGTCTTTCTAAAATATCAGTTTAGCACCATGACTATGAGAAATTGTTGGTTCCAAAGGTTTTTCCCTTTTCTCTTAATAAAAACAGCTTTATTTTAAGTGATTCTTTAAATAACATTTGCTTATAATAAGGAATATACGGTTCATATCTGGGTGCCCCCTCCTGTATGCTCGATGGTGCCTGTGGCTCAAAGGAGTAGGGCGCCGGCCTCGTGTGCCAGAGGTGGCAGGTTCAAACCCAGCCCCGGCCAAAAATTGGAAAAAAAAAAAAAAGAGATAAGAAATATAATAATAAAAAGAGGAAAGTGAAGATCATTAAGATCATTTGAAATGCTGCTTCTGAGAGAATTTCATTAGTATTTTGATGACAGTCCTTTCAGAAATTTGTTTTAGCAAATGTACATGTACCCAAAGTTCTATAGATAGAACCCCCATTTTGTACTGCCCTCTTCTTAGATTCCAAGGTAACTGGCAGAGTTACCCACTTTACCTCTGGAGTGGTTCTTAGCAGCATTTGTATTGCTGGGGACTTGGTAGAAATGCAAATTCTCACCCCAGACATGCTGCAGGTGGGCACTGCATCTGTGTTGTAACAAAACACAGGTGATCCTAATGTGTGTTAATGTTTGAGAACCACTGACTTGGTGCAAACAATGCTATGCTTTTTATTTTTTTTACTCACATATACATATAAAAGTTTTAATAGAATAATTTTTAAAGGCCTGGATCATGCTATGTGGACTTCTTTATCTTTTCCAATTTAGCAAAGCCTTCCAGAAACAACTCCAAGTCATCAGGCATGGGTCTAATTAATTCTTTTAAATGAATGAGTGTGGATCAAGCCCTTCCCTGTTGAAGGGCTTTTGCTATGTTTTAGTTCTTGGCAACCATGAGCAATTATTCACCAGACATCCTTATCCATATATCCTTATATTTCAATACTTCCATCTCTGTGGGATAGATTCCTAGGAGTGAAATTGCCGGATGAGGGGTGTTCACATTTGAAATTTTAATGGATTATTGGCTGGGTGTGGTGGCTCATGCCTGTAATCCTAGCACTCTGGGAGGCAGAGGCAGGTGGATTACTCTGAGCTCAGGATTTAAGACCAGCCTGAGCAAGAGCGAGACCCTATCTCTACTAAAAATAGAAAAACTAGTCAAGTGTCTTGGTGGGTTTCTATAGTCCCAGCTACTTGGGGAGTTGAGGTAGGAGGATCACTTGAAGCCAGGAGTTTGGGGTTGCTGTGAGCTATGACACCATGGCAGTCTACCCAGGGAGGCAGAGTGAGACTCTGTCTCAATAAATACATAAATAAATAAATATGACGCCACGGCAGTATACTCAATAAATAAATAAATAAATAAAATAAAAATTTAACGGATTGCTTTGCAACTGAGTTGTAATAGTTCACATTTTTATTCAGCAACTTTCAGAAATATTTAATGTCTAGTTATTTAGCTTTAATAACTGATCATTTTGAAGTTAGAGATTATGTTCTCATTTTCATTGTGCAAAGAAAAGTAGTGTGTTAAAGTTTGTATTCTGATTAAGTTTATAAAAGGTTAAAAATTTCACTTGCTTGTTTTAATCCTGCTTTCTGGCCATGGTGCTTCAGTTTGCCATTTCCCTGAATCTAACATGACGATCTAATCCACGGAGATGTTCATAGCATCTGCAGAGGGTGTGTGAGTGAGCCGTGCCTGTGGGCTCTTGCTCCCTTTCGCCCCTGTGACACGTGGTGCAGAGGTGTTCATTAGAGCAACTGACTAAGAATCATCATTTCTTTCTCCCAAGGCTGCAATGAGCAGTGGAGTTTTTGCTTCAGTAGCTTGTTGCCAGCTGGATCTACTCTGCTTTCTTAGTTTCTTAGCATTTTATGTGTATGTTGTTCTTTTATTCTGAGTCACAGTCTCCGGCTGTGTTTGGTTCCAAGTTTGTTGGTTGCGGCTGGGCCCATCATGTATGAGCTGAAGGTGTAATCTGAAGTTTAGAGTTCTGATTCACGCTTTCAGTTGCTGAGCTAACCTCTCTCCCCTTTAGCCTTTTCTAATTTCTGGGTCTTGTGTGTCATCCTTGAACACCTGTTGAAGCATACTCCTCTGAGTTCCAGCCTTCCAGAGGGGTCTACCCAGAGGACAGGTCCCAAGTTGTCTGGGCGTCTCTTTGAGTCCCAGGGCTGCTTCCTAGCCCCAGGGAAGCAGCTTCCTATTGAGGCTGTAAGTGACTCGGTGGTTTTGTTCTGCACTCGTCTGGCAGACGCCTCCTTCCGGATTCCTGCTGATTCCCTCTGGCTTCTGGTTCCTGTTGTAGAAGGAAATCCTGTCCTCCAGACGCTGCCCCTCTCCATTGGTGGCTGTGCTGCTCCCAAGGGCCACCTGTGACTGGCTTCTCTCACCCCTCAGACATTAATCTATAAAGCCACCCTCTGGGAGGCAGAGTGACTTACTAAGTTAACTTGACTAAGTTATCTTCACCTGGTTTGACACTCTGGAGTTTTAACGCTATATTAGAAATAATAAAATAATTGTTTTGCTCAGAAAGTTTGTTAGTGGTAGATCCCACAGTGAGGCTGGGGTTTCTCTACCTTCACTGGTTAATGAAAATGACTTCCTTGCTATTGTCACCACAGCTCGATTCTGTCGTGGGAGAGAATCATGGAAGAGAAACTCATGGGAGTATCATCCAGATACTCAAGGATCACGTTTTGTTCTTTTCTGCCCTGCAGTTACCTTTGAGCATCTGATATGAAGAAATGGTGCCACTTCCTAGACCTTAAAGTGTCTTGCTTTTCCCATTTTTTTTTAAACAAGTGAACAGTTTATTAAGAATTAAACAAAGGTATGATGTGATACAGTACAAGCAAGACACTCAAGATAGGTATAATAGTACTACTCACACAAAAACTTAAATTTCACCTCAAAAAAAAATCACAAAACAA
>CAUYRH010067130.1:0-13033 GCA_963574655.1 Perodicticus potto | reverse complement strand
TTTTTTTTTTTTTTTTTGAGACAGAGCCTTAAGCTATTGCCCTGGTAGAGTACTATGGCATCACAGCTCACAGCAACCTCCAACTCCTGCGCTTAAGCAATTCTCTTGCCTCAGCCTCCCAAGAGGCTGGGACTAAGGGCGTCCACCACAAAGCCCTGCAATTTTTTGGTTGTAGTTGTCATTGTTTGGCAGGACTGGGCAGGATTCGAACCTGCCGGCTCTGGTGTATGTGGCTGGCGCCTTAGCCACTTGAGCTATAAGGCGCCGAGCCAGGGCATACATTCTTGAAGCCAGTGTCAACTGAGATGCTAGAAGGAAACAGTTATTTTGAAGCAAGTTTGGGGAGCATAGCATAACTTTGAAAAGGTCAGTACTGCCTCGGAGATGTCATAACCTTGTAGGGAGAGACAAATAGGCTTTTGGATTATACAGAATGTTAAGCAGTAGCAATATGTGGACGTGGTTTGGGACCTCTGAAAACCTGGCCACAAACTTCCACTTTACTGCCAGGAGAGTTTGAGAGAGAAGTGGCATTTGAGCTGGGTCTTAAAGTTGATGTGGGCTTTGCAGGTAAAGTATGGAGGAAGGGCATTTGAGATGCTATGGATAGCAGATAAGCAAATATAGCAGGCAGTAAAAGGTATCTTATGGAAAAGATAAAGTCGAGTGAGGCTTCAGCTAGTTGAATAAAACAAGCCTGGGGTAGTGAGTGTGATGGGAAGGTGAGGTGGGGAGAAATAGGCAAGTACGTTTTCTTTTTTAGGATCTTTTAGTCCTCTAGAATCAGGGAAGATAGCTAGAGGGAAGGTGAAAAAAGATCAGATAGGACCTTATGGAAGAAGGTATTATGGTCCTAAACTAGGATGTAGGAAGACAGTGCAGATAGTATAGATTTGAGAGTCCTTTTTGAGGTCCCTTTGGCATGTGCAGAATGAGGAAGAGGAGAGAGACAGTTTGCATATTGCATACCACAGTGTACCCCTAGCAGTGTGTTCGGAATATAATAATGGTAAATATTTGCTAAAAACATTAGATAACATCTGTTCTGATATTCATTTAGTATCATTTCACCATACTTATTTCCTAAGAAAGTTCTTGGAAAATTTTGCTTAGGTAAGAAAAACACTAATGTGAGGGGGCAGTGCAGTCTTAACTTTTTATATACAGATATAGTAGGACCTCGATAATTGACCACCACCTTAAGTTGACTCAATTTTCATAGACCAGACATCACATATTAGTAGAATAGGCCTAGTTGCTCATGTTGACGTGTTTGTTACAGTCCTTTGGGTGGTCAACTTACAGAGGTTCAACTGTGTTCACATAATGTCTTGAATACCACTCCATTTGGTCCTTCAAAAGGAAAAGGATAAATTCTAGAAAGAGCTGGCTGTTAGGATTTTTTGGCATGGTGGCTCAAACTTGTAGTCTTAGCACTTTGGGAGGCTGAGGCTGGGAGATTCTTTAAGACCAGGAGCTCGAGACCCCCATTTCTATAAAAAAACAGTTTTAAAGATTAACCAAGTGTGGTGGTATATACCTATAGACCCAGCTATTGGGAGGCTGAGGCAGGAGGATTGCTTGAGCCCAGGAGTTTGAGGTTGCACTGAGCTGTGATGAAGCCACTGCACTGTAGCCCCAGTGACAGAGCAAGACCCTGTCTCCACCTTACCAGGAAGAAAAAAAAATTCCCATAAATGCTTTCTTTCTCTAACTAGAGTGGATTTTGTTGCTTGTGTGATTAATTTCTCAGATACTAAGATACTGTATGTGCTTGAGCATGTTAGGTTGTAATACATGGCTGTTGACAGTGTGTCTCAAAATATTCCCTCTCTTAAAAAAAAATATTCCCATCTCCATTTGAGTTGCTCTTCTTATGTAAATAATGGTAATTATTTTCTGGTTATTCTGAGAAATTTTTTATCCATGTATAAAAAATATGACCAGCATTTAAGTCAAAGATGACTATTTAAATTGGCATGTGAGTTACTGTCTTGTACTTGTGCCACACTGTTCCCTCCCTCCCAGGCAAAACAAAACTATATTTATTGATTTGATAGAATACTCAAACTCAGTGCTGGTGTCTCTCTATCTAATGGATAACTAGTAATTCTAGAGTTTTCACTCTCATTGACAACTAATTTTTTTTAAACAGTGTGACTATGTCACCTTAGGTAGAGTGCCGTGGTGTCACAGCTCACAGCAACCTCAGACTCTTGAGCTTAAGTGAGTCTCTTGCCTCAGCCTCCCAGGTAGCTGGGACTACAGGCACCCACCACAATGCCCGGCTTTTTTTTTTTCTGTTGCAGTTGTCATTGTTGCTTAGCTAGCCTGGCCTAGGTTGGAACCTGCCAGCCTCAGTGTATGTGGCTGGCGCCATAACTGCTATGCTATGGCGCCAAGCTGACACCTGATTTTTTAACCTTTTGAACCAGTAAATAAAGATACCCTAAAACTCCTTTCCTTACTCAGAAGCCATTTCCTTCCTTCACTGGAAGTAAAGACCATGGTTTGATGTTAATTGTCAGAGTAATCAGAGTCAGCTGGGCACTGTGGTTCACACTGGTAATCCCAACACATTAGGAGGCTAAGGTTAGAGGATTGTTTGAGGCCAGGAGACCATCCTGGGCAACATAGTGAGACACCCGTCTCCACAAAAGGAAAAAGAACATTAGCCAGGTGTGGTGGCATGCCTGTATTCCTAGCTACTTAGGAAGTCAAGGTGGGAGGATCACTTGAGCCCAGGAGTTTTGAGTTTATAGCCTAGGCAAGAAACAATACTTTTTTCCCCTTCTTTTTTAAACAAGTCAGAGTTGTAATTGTATATAGCCCTCCCTCAAAGGGTCTGTCTGGCAGTAGAAAAGTGATTGCCCAACCTGCTCCAGAGGTAACAAAATCTCAGTATATTCATTGTTTTTAGGTTTCTTCCTATGTCTTACTCTCTTAAAACCCCCACCAATTAGAAAAATTAACACAATGGCAGATGTTTGAGGACGGTACCGTTTGATAAAATGGATGGGAGGAGTTGTTTTTTCTGTGCTGCCTTCCCATATTTGCAAAATTTTCTGTCCCTTAGTCTGTATTCCTATAGTAAGTATATAAACAGTTGACCAGTGATTTTTGCTCCCAGGGAACATTTGGCAGTGTCTGGAGACATTTTTGGCCATCGCAACTGGGGCAGGGGGTACTACTGGCATCTGATTGGGCTGTTAAACATCCCACAGTGCATAGTAGCCCCACAACAAAGAATTGAGTCCCAGAATATCAATAATGCTGAAGTTGTGAAACGCTACAATAGAGAGTGAGGTTAAGGTCTTTCTGACATGGCAATGGCCTTCAAGACAGTTTTAATTACCAAAGACGTAGGACTCCTATTATAACACGATCACTTGATCATGAATTAGCTTATGGAACTTGTATTTTTTTATTACTTAAGTTTTGTTTGGTTTGGTTTTTTGAGACATAGCCTCAAGCTGTCCCCCTGGGTAGAGTGCCTTGGCGTCACAGCTCACAGCAACCTCCAACTCTTGGACTTAAGCGATTCTCCTGCCTCCACCTCCCAAGTAGCTGGGGCTACGGGAACCCACCATAACGCCCGGCTATTTTTTGGTTGCAGCCGTCATTGTTGTTTGGTGGGCCTGGGCTGGGTTCGAACCCGCCAGCCCAGATGTATGTGGCTGGTGCCTTACCAGCTTGAGGCACAGGCGCCGAGCCAAGTTTTGTTTTGTTTTAAAGAGTAAATTTGAGGGAAACCTTACAGATGGGAGTCTCTTAATTTAACACATGAGGGGCCAGGTACAATGTCTTATGCCTGTAATCCTTGCATTCTGGGAGGCTGGGGTGAGTGGATTGCCTGAGCTTATGAGTTCAAGACTAGCCTGAGCCATAGCTGAGCGTTGTGGCGGATGCCTGTAAGTCTCAGCCACTTGGGAGGCTGAGGCAAGAGAATTGCTTAAGCCCCAAGAGTGTGAGGGTCTTGTGAACTTTGATGTCATGGCATTCTACGAAGGGCTACAAAGTGAGGTTCTGTATCATTAAAAAAAATAAATAAATAAATAACACATGAGGAAACCAAACCTGAGGGACAACTAACTGGTTAAGTATTTGCTAGATTGAATTATCTAATCTCTTTTTTTCTATGAAGAATTACCAATGTTAATGTTTTACAAGTACTCATGTTTGTGACATTGAGAAGTGCAGATAGTATAGATTTGATAATTTGACTGTAATTTCAAAGATCTTTTGACAGCTATAAATAATTTGCAGTACAGATTGGGCTATTTCAATATAGTGTTGGTTTCTTAGAGAAAGATCTGATTTATGAAATTTCTTTGCATCTAAAAATAAAGTTTGCTTAGAGATCGGTAGTTTCTGGGATTTATTGTAATCATTGACATGATTTATAAGGTACTTTATCTTTTGAGGGGAGAGGTCATGTCTGAATTAAACTTAAGCATATGTAGTTTGTAGAAACTAAAAATGTGATGTTTATTTCTGACTTTTAAAAAAAGATTAAGTGAGCATAAACTACAAATTTGTACCTCAAGAACTAATACTTTATTTAGTTGTCTTTATTCAGTGTTGAGTACAAATGTCTGAGCTAAAATAACTTTAGAGATCATTTGCTCTAACCTTTTGTTCTAAGGTAATACTCAAAGCAAAGAGGGGGAGTTTAGCATCTTACGTATACAAAAGCCTCAGCTTGGTGGCAGGGAGGACCACATACGAGGTTTCTGGATTTTTGTGTTTGTCAAAATTTTGTAATGACCCATGTAAAAAGCAAATGGACCTCACCAGAGGTCTGGGCCATTGGAATCTATTGTGTCATATCTGATCAGAAAATGAGCGTATGTCCACACATATCCAGAATGCACAACACCCTGCATTCACGTATAGTGGGCACCAGGAGAAGTGTGTTTAATTCAAAAACAAATCAAAATGCCAAAGATGAAACTAAGGTGGAGAGGAGAAAGCACAAGCATTTAACATCTCTGCCCCTTTACTCAGCCTGGATTTGAGAAGCAGAGGATGCTGGTCCAGAGTAGAGTTGGATGTGGGTATAGGTTTTCCTGGTTCAGTGAGGCAGGCGGGGAGAACTTGGTCTTTAGCATGCCTGTGTGGCTGCAGTACCAGCCTCTGCAGCTAGCGCGGCATTTACACTGCCTCAAGGGATCCTAAAACACCACACAGACCCAAAGACCCTTTTCGATCAAAGTTTCTTACTGTAAAACAATTGATGTTGAAAATATGAAATGGAGGTATCAAAAGAAAAATGTAGCCATCTTCAAAGGGCCAGTTTCAAAACAATTTAGGAAGTGTTTTTCTTTACCTGACACATTTAACTAACACATTCTTTGCTAGTGGCCTTGCTTTTTGGAGAAGGGCTGTTAGCTGAAGGGCATATTTATTATGGGACATTTACTTAAAAATATTTGAAAGACCGCTGTACATTTCTGTCATCATTTGAGGAAAATTTTTAGTTAGTTTTCTAATATGGAAAAGAGTGATTCTCCTGAGTCAAGGATGTTTGTGGGAAAGAGTAACCTAGAATGAGACTAAAACACCTTAAAGTCATCCAGGGGTTACTTAGATGAGTCAAAGGATTTGAGAAAGTGAAGGCACATGTTTACATGAGAGAGGAAAGTACTATTTAGGAAACAGAAGAACTGTACACAAAGACGTATTTAGGAAGTGCAGGGAAATTGTTAGTTTCCTAATAATTGATCCTAGTAAAGTCAAGTGACAGTTGAGTTTTTAATTATCCATGTTACAGTGATGGTTGGCTTCGTTCAAGTCATGAGGTCATATAGGTTCCTTGGTATTTAGAGAATATAATGGCAAAGAGGTGGGTGGTTTAAATGAACAGGAAACAAGTTATACTAGTCATCAAAGCCAGAGGCCATTTAGGGCTAGTGGATAGTGCTGTTGGGATAGAAAAACTGATGCTTTTAACGCTTAGGTTTTTCCTTAGAGGTAAATAAATCATTGCCCAATTTGTGTTGTTTGTCTGTTTTGCTTTGTTTTTTGACACAAAGTGTCACTATGTTCCCCTCAGTAGAGTGCTGTTGTGTCTAGCTCACAGCAACCTCAAACTCTTGGGCTTAAGGGTTTCTTTTGCCTTAGCCTCCCAAGTAGCTGGGATTTTAGGTGCCGCCACACTGGCCCAATTTGAAAATAGATTGTGTTCCACATATACATTTGCAGTTTAATTGTTTACACCTTGGAATACAGTGTCTTAAATATAGGCTAGTTCAAACAAAGATCAGAGTTATTTAGCCTGTGTGTGATTTTAACATGGTACTTTTGCAAATAAAAAGAATTGTGTGCAGTTTCTAAAGCAGTCCCACACTTTTGGCCTACCCACTTAGTTTCCTGAGGTTGGATTTAGTACCACTCTCATTTTGTTTTTAAAACACTTTAGTAGGGGCTGGGCGTGGTGGCTCGTGCCTGTAATCCTAGCACACTGGGAGGCTGAGGCGGGTGGATTGCTTGAGCTCAAGAGTTTGAGTCCAGTCTGAGCAAGACCCCGTCTCTACTAAAAATAGAAAAACTGAGGCAAGAGGATCGCTTTAGCCCAAGTTGGAGGTTGCTCTGTGCAATGAAGCCACAGCACTCTACCCAGAGCGACAGCTTGAGACTCTTTCTCAAAAAAAAAAAGAAAAAAAAACCATTTTAGTAGGGAGGAATAATGGCTGTGCATAATATTTTGCTGGGTTCCCAACTGGGATGCATGCATTTTGGGACATCAGTAATAATAAATTTCAGTCATTATAGGATGGAGTCAAATCCATGCTAGCTGGCCAAGTGTACATGTATGTGACCTTTAGAGTATAGAAACAGGAAAACGTCATGAGGGGAAGGCTGCTTTTAATTGTAGTACCATAATGAGGTCTACCATGAAGAATCTGGATAAAAACCTGCTCTTTAAGTTGCTAATCCTTCAACTAACAGATTGCTAATGCTAGGAAAGGTTTGAGGGAACATAGTGTGTATGAAGAACTCAGGGTCAATGTGAGCTGACTTGGTGAGGACACTTTGTTAGTTGTAATAACTATGTTGATTGTAAATTACCTTTTGTTTGAGATGGGCAAATTGTCTGATTCCAGAGCCTTTGATATATTTTCTTTGAAAGGTGAAATTTCACAAGTGGGCAGAAAACACACATGATGCTTTTGATAGGTTGGACATAATCAAGGAAAAGTTTAAAAAAATTTTTCTGGCTCTTTGTTGCCTGAACAGCAAAAAGATGGCTTTGTCTTTTTGTTGCTTGTTCTGGTAGCTGTGATACAGAGAAGTACTTAAGATCTCAGGTTTTCTTGAGTACACAACAGTAAAAGAAGGGTATTTTGGCTCGGCGCCTGTGGCTCAACGGGCTAAGGCGCCAGCCACATACACCTGAGCTGGCAGATTCGAATCCAGCCCAGGCCCACCAAACAACAGTGACGGCTGCAACCTAAAAATGGCCGGGCGTTGTGGCGGGCGCCTGTAGTCCCAGCTACTTGGGAGGCGGAGGCAGGAGACTCACTTGAGCCCAGGAATTGGAGATTGCTGTGAGCTGTGGTGCTGAGCTGTGGTGCCACAGCACTCTTTCCAGGGTGACAGCTTGAGGCTCTGTCTCAAAAAAAAAAAGGGCATATTATGTAAATGCCTCTTAAAAAATACTATTTTTGCCTGTGTTCCTTAAAAGTGGTATGAGTACACATCAAACCAATCCAGAAAGGTTTTTGTTTTCCATTCTCATTTGTATTCAAGTGTATTTGAACACTTTGAAATTTTTCCTTTATAGAAATTAAGGTTGTCCCTAGCTGAAGATTGTTTCACTTTTTGTGGAATGGGCTCTTTTCTGAAATATTACCTGCTTAAATGCAAGAAAATAGAAATGCTTTGCTGATGCTTATTATCGAAGTTTCATAATACATTTTCATTTGTAAACTACTGATGTAGCAACAATAAACCTTTAAAATATTTGAAGAAGACCTTTTCTTTTTTTTTTTTTTTTTGAGACTAAGTCTCATGTCACCCTGGGTGGAATGCCACGATGTCTACAGCTCACAGCAACCTCAAACTCTTGGGCTTACGCGATACTCTTGCCTCAGGCTCCCAAGTAGCTAGGACTACAGGCACCTGCCACAACGCCTTTTTTTTGTTTGTTTGTTTTGTTTTGTTTTTGTTTGTTTGTTTGGTTTTTTTTGTCGTTTAGCAGGCTAGGGCTGGACTCGAACCCAGCAACCCCAATGTATGTGGCCAGCGCCCTAACCACTAAGCTACGGAGCACCAAGCCAAGATAAATTTTTTTATCAGAAAAAATACAATCTGGAAGAGTATACAAAAAACTTGTTTGATGTCAACTTAAGTGGAAGCTGGACTCCGTGTTTACTATATTGTTTCTCTATGGTCAAATAGTTTATTGGTTTTGAAAGGTTTTGTGGCTGTGATGGTTGATTAGTTTTAACTTGAGGCTTAGACACCAAAAGCTGTAGGCTGTGCTTTGTTTTAATGTTTTCCACTGTTATTATGAAGACTTTTTTTTTTTAATGAAGACTTTTAACTGTTTATTTAATATTTGTTACTTGGGAGACTTGGATAATCTTGGAATCTCAAAGTGTCAGCTTGTATTGAAGATTTGACTCTACAATATATTGAAAGTTCCCCTTATTTAAAAGGAGAGCTATTGATACTATATCATATGACGTTTAGAAGACTTTATTAAGCAATGAAGTTTGTGGGATGTCACTATTTCTCCCTGGTCAGCAGTGTTAAATATCATGATACAGGTTCATTTCTAACAGAATATTTCCAAGGCAGTAGAAAGCAGGGAAAATAGTCTTGCCAGAGTGAAGCATGGTGAAGCTAAACTAATGAAGGCAGTAGGATTTTTGGCCAAGTGTCTAGAACCCTGTGCCCAAGACATGCCCTACAGATACACACACGCAGCTGGGCTCTTCCAAAGCAAGGAGACTAGTTTGAGGATACCTTTGTATGAGGAGTCTATGGAGAGTCCAGATGGCACTACATAATGTGCCTGTCATATGGTATCTGTGGAATGGTTCTATTCCTCCTGTTTCAAGTGCAATTTGTAATATCTAATCTAGAGAGCCTGGCATTGATCTCCTGGTGGCAGAGTTTGAGAGTGTGCACAGCTCTGTCAGTGAAGATCAGCCATTCCCATTCTTCCACATGCAGTCAGGAACGTATTGGCCCAGCCATCCTTTACCTCAGCACCACAGATCACAAATAGGAGTTGTTACACTGTTCCCTGCAGCCATATGTCCCTTAATCTTTAAAGCCCCATCTTATGTGGCCTGTAAAAGTCAGCAGCAACCTCTTGATCATTGAAGCTTTGGGCCTTCTTCTCAGTTTACATTCTCCTTTGTCTTTTTCTGCAGTGTTCAATTTATTCATCCAGGAGATAGTTTTACTGAGAATCTGGCCTTGCCTACTGGCATGGTGACAAAGATGATGAAGATGTAATCTTTCCTATAGAGGAGTACACAGTTGATTGGCACTTAGAGAGTAGCATGATAATAAACATCAGGAAACCTCGCAGGTTGCCCTGGAGTGAGGCAGACCCCTTAGTCGCAGTTTTTAAGGGCTTGGTGGTTAGGCCTGGAGTTCGGAGTTGGGGGGCAAGTACCCTTGACTCTATCTGTTTATGGTACTCTTAATTGGTGTCCACGTGTCCTCTTGTTTTGGGGTTAGATTTCTCTGGAGTAAAGTACAAACACTGGCTTAATTGAAAAATTCTCGCTCAAGGTATAGTTTTTCATAAAGTTTGGTTTATTCACATTAACAACTCTGAGTTATTTTAACAACTAAATATTGATTAGTCTGTGGCTGTTTAATTCTCATTTAAACTGTCCGACAATCCTGGCAGACAGCTGATCTGTCTCTCTGTTCCTAGTGAGTGCATGTGAAATGTTATGTAGTGGTCATTATCTTCTTTGTAAGTATTAACACAGTGATACTTCCTCTTTAAAGGAGTGGAAGGTGTTAGAATGGCTGCTACTGCCCTTGTTAGAACCTGCGAAAAGGGAAAGTTGCCTTTGACATATGGCCCTGTGGTTTTGGGGTGGGGGTTTGCTTAGAGTAAGTATATTTCCCCTTGTCTAGGGATATTTTCACAGCTGTTTGAAACCCTTTGCTCAGTGACAAGTGAGGCCACTTGTGATTCAGGCTGCAGAGGACTTTCAGGGTTTGGTGGGGTGCCATTCCAAAAGCCTCTGGCCGGGTGCAGTAACTCACTGCCAGTGCTAGTAATCTTAGCACTCTGGGAGGCCAAGGCAGGTGGATTGCTTGAGCTCAGGAGTTTCAGACCAGCCTGAATCAGAGCTACAGCTTGTCTCTACTAAAAATAGAAAAACTAGCTGGGCATTATGACAGGCGCCTGTATACTGGGGAAGTTGAGGCAAGAGGATCGCTTGAGCCCAAGAGTTTGAGGTTGCTATGAGTTATGACACCATAGCACTCTACCAGGGGCTACAACATGAGACACTGTCTCAAAAAAAAAAATAAATAAAAAGCTCTGTTGCCAGAGGCATATGGGAAACTTGCTCTGAGCTTGCACCTTTGGGTGGTGTATTTTCTTGCAAAGTCACACTTCCCCCAGGCCAGTATTAAAAACACTCACAACAACCCCAGTACCTTCTAGCACTGTTAATATGGCTGCTGTTGTGGAGTCAGCATCTTGTTCCCTCCTCTCCATGGCCCTTGGCTCCCATACCACGCTTCCCTTAGAGAATCATCATGCTGTGCTCTTAGAGACTCTCTTTTTATTTGTTTTCTGGTAAGGAATAGAAAACTTAATGTAAGAAAGCAGCTTTGTTTTATTTTACTTTTCTTAGATTTGTTTTTGTTTCCACATTCATGAGTCAGCCGTGGTCTGCACAATTACTTTTGTCTGGCCAGCTCCTCCATCCTGGGGAATGCAGAGGGGAGCTGCAGGGTCAGAAGGTGACCTTATATTGTGGTACCCAGTTGTTTTACCTCTTTAGTGACCTGTCTGTATATTTGCTTTTTGGGGACAGAGTCTTATTCAGTTGCCCAGGTTAAGAGTGCCATGTGCAATGGCATTAGCCTAGCTCACAACAACCTCAAGTTGCTGGGTTCAAGTGACCCTTTTGCTTCAGCCTCCCAAACAGATGGGACTATAGGCACCCACCGCAACACCCAGCTAATTTTTCTATTCCTAGTAGAAATGGGGTTTTACTCGTGCTCAGGCTAGACATGACCCAGTTGTATATTTGTTTTCCATCCTATAATTGGAGAGCTTAGTATATTGTGTCTGTCTAGATGGGCATGTCTTTGAAAATTAATATTAGATAGAAATAATGTATAGGCATTTCTTTCTCTCTTTCTCATTTGGGTCTCTGAATGGTTGTGTATTGTGAAAAGTGTTTGGCACTGCTTAGAATTTGTGAACAATAGTGCTAAGAGCCCGTGTCAGTTGGAGACTGGCTTGGGCATAATGGTTGATGGCACAGTGAATGTATCACTTGACAAGATTTTTTTGTGGTGACTTTCAGTCCTTCCCCCCTGGGAGCTTGTGTGAAACCACAGTTACCTTTTATTACTCTGCGTGTGTTGTCTGTGCCAATCACAGAGCTGCAGGGGGCGGAACAAGTTAGGATAATTAGATTGAGGAGTGAATGTCACACTTCTAATTTCATTCTCTTTTCAAGAGATTTCCAATGTCCATTTAATAAAATGAGATTAACCCTCTGCAGCAGGAGCATTTGAGAGTTGTCAGTCAGTATAATAGTGACAGCTCAAAAAAACTGGTGTTCTCTGCACTCTTAGAAACACTGTCAGGTTTTATTGGCTGGAAGACTATTTTATGCACAGGAATGTATGTTTTGTGAGCACATGAGAATACTCCATTTCTTTTATGAAAGTAAATTATTATGGACTTGCTAAATCAAAATAATAATGTAGAAATAACATACATGTACCGTGTAATTGAGTTTTGAGTTGCCAGGTATCAATAATAAAATACCTAAGAACTTGTGGAACCAAATAAAAATTATAAAAATTATTTATAAAGCAAATAATGATACATCTTTTTTCAAATATTTTAGAAAACCTCGGATCAATTCTCAGCTGGTGGCCCAGCAAGTGGCACAGCAATATGCCACTCCACCACCCCCTAAAAAGGAGAAGAAGGAGAAAGTTGAAAAGCAAGACAAAGAGAAACCTGAGAAAGATAAGGAGATTAGCCCTAGTGTTACCAAGAAAAATACCAACAAGAAAACAAAGTAAGTTTCTAGTTAAGATATATGATATTATTTTACAAGTGAATCCAGGACATTTTTTAAATGCCTCTTTTTTGTGTCTCCCTCTTTTAGACCAAAGTCTGATATTCTGAAAGATCCTCCTAGTGAAGCAAACAGTATACAGTCTGCGAATGCTACAACAAAGACCAGCGAAACGAATCACACCTCAAGGTACTCAGAGTAACTAGAATGAAATGCTGACTTGCTGCTCTGGTTTTACTTAATCATAATCAAAAACCCAGGTGGGTTTGTAGGCTAAGAAGGTGAGATGAAGAGCTAGGTCAGGGTTTGTTAATCAAATACTTAAATACTGTTTGCTAAAACAGGAGAAAGATAAATACTAATTTTGCAGTGGTCCAAAGCTTTGCTAGCTGATGATTGTTTCTGTTACTGCTAAAGTTGATCAGCACACTTGCAGTCATCTTTGGCATGTGTGGTAAGCAGTTGAGATTCATTGCCATAGTGTCTTGAAATCTTTGTGTGTATTGATGACATTTTGCCAGAAGCTGTTTTTAATCCATAAATTATTTAATTGGCTATTCCCCTGTGGTGTTGCTTTCAGGCCCCGGCTGAAAAATGTGGACAGGAGCACTGCACAGCAGTTGGCAGTAACTGTAGGCAACGTCACCGTCATTATCACAGACTTTAAGGAAAAGACTCGCTCCTCCTCGACGTCCTCATCCACAGTGACCTCCAGTGCAGGGTCAGAACAGCAGAACCAGAGCAGCTCGGGGTCAGAGAGCACAGACAAGGGCTCTTCCCGT
>CAUYRH010067126.1:0-10042 GCA_963574655.1 Perodicticus potto | reverse complement strand
CAAGTAGCTGGGACTACAGGCGCTCGCCACAATGCCCGGCTATTTTTCTGTTTTTGCGGTTTGGCCGAGGCCGGGTTTGAACCCGCCACCTTCGGTATATGGGGCCGGCACCCTACTCAATGAGCCACAGGCACCGCCCCTGTGTTACTGTTTCATAGGAGTTGTGAATTTTAACTTTTGAATGCTTTTATATTAGTGGGTAGCATTTTATTTTTTAATGTATAGATCACTTTCAGCATTTCCTATAGGGTATATTTAGTGGTTACAATTTTTCTTAGTGTTTGTTTATCTGGAAAAGACTATTTCTCTTTCATTTTGAAACTTAGTTTTGAGGATGCAAAATTCTTGATTGGCAGTTATTTTGTTTAGGAAGACTAAAATTGGGATCCCAATCCCTTCTGGCTTTAATATTTCTGCTGAGGGGTCTGCTGTTAGTATGATGATTTTCCTTTGGCAGTAAGTTGTTGCTTTTAACTCATAGGTTAGGATTTTCTCTTTCATTTTGACTTTGGTCAGGCTGATGACTACATGTCTCAGTGATTTTCTGTTTGCTATGCATCTTCCATATGACCATCTTGTATCCTCATAGTTAGAGCTCTTGAAATACCAGGGATATTTTCTTTTATTATTCACTCATGTAAGTTTTCCATGCTCATTTCTTTCCAGGGATGCTTATAGTTATTATATTTGTTCACTTTGCATAATCCCATATTTTTCTCAGTGATTGTTCATTTTTCTTTATTCTTTTCTATACATTTTGGGGGGATTCAGTAGCTTCAAAATCATTGTCTTCAAGCTACGAAATTCTTCTGCTTATTCTATCTTGTCATTAAAGCTTTCTACTGTATTTTTTAATTCTATAAATGACTCTTTCATTTTTTTGAGCTTTGTTCAGTCTTTTATAATGTAGTCTATCTTTTTAGCGAATTTGTTGCTCATGTCTTGAATTTTTTTCTTTGAGATGTGTTTCTACCATCTCCTCAATTCTATTCATCTTATTTCTGATCCAAATCTGATTCCCCTATCTTTCATTGCAACAGTTTCCTCTCCATTGCTGGAGAGGTATTAAAATCCTTTGTAGGTGTGGAGGTAGCCTTATTTTCCATGTTGCCATAGTTTTTATGCTTATTCTTTCCCATATAGGGGCTCTTATCTCAGTTCAAAACTGATAGCAGATTCAATACACTAGTTCTCCTTTTTTGAGACATCTGTTGCTTGGTGAAGATAGGAATAGGTCACTGGATGGCATGCTTGGGTCCTACTCTGAAAACATGATTAGACAGGGGAGTGGCAGATGGACTGTGAGCATTTAACACTGTTACTCTGCTGCACATATTATGTTCCCATCTAGGTGTTAGCGGGTCACTGTGTCTAGCCTTGTCCCTGGTGCCAGGTGCAGATGAGAGGTGGTGCTGGCTAGTAGGATTGGTTATTAATGTGAGACTGAGGAGGTCTCTTGGGCATTCCATGTATGTATGCAGGCCTGAAAAGGTGGGATGCCAGGCACATGAGTGGAGCAAGGTCTCCAACAGAGTTCAGCTCGGGATGTAGCAAATATAAGAGTATAACAGGTGGAAAGGTGTAGCAGTTTTGCCTGAGAGCATAATGGGCTTTGGTGTGGGGCATTGGGGCAAAGTGGACCCACACAGTAGGTTGCCTATGCAGAACAGAACAGATCCATGCTGTGTGGCACTCATACACACTGCCTGGGGCAGCCCCAGAGCTGGGCACATGTGTGACCCAAGCTACCTGTGTAGGGCAGTGTGGGTCCATTACATATGGTGTGCGTAGATCCAAAGGAAGTAGCTGCACTGGCTTTCATCCCACATGGTGCCTTTCAGGGAGCAGTGTCAGTAGGTCCAAATGCCTCAGTAGTGGGCAGTGGGTGTTGAATACTACAGGTTCATACACCACCCAGGTCACATAGAAAGTACAGTTGAGTGGAACCACCCAGGTCACAAAAATGGGCAGTGGGCCTGTAGTTTTCTGCTCTTCCCAGGGTAAGTGTAAACCATGGAATTGAAGGTGCGTGTCACCCACCACATGCACACACATGACCATCAGTATTCTGCACTTCTTTCCCACCTGACAGGGACGAGGATGGGGCAGTAGTCAAAGAACTGATCCTTTGGCAAAAGTATCATTCTGGGGTTATAATGTTACAATGGTGCCAGCTGCAATATCCAAGGCTGAGGAGCCAGGCATCCTTCCTCTCAGAAGCAATACAGTTATGCAGCCTCCAGTCAGGTTGCTGTAGTGGTCCAGAAGCTTGCTGCAGTGGAAGGGCTCGTCTGACAGTCCACTTGAAAAATATTCTGGGTTAGTGTAGAGCCTGAAATTTTCTTCTCTGTCCCTCTCCCACATGTGGGCACCTTTTCTAATTACATCTGGTCCTGATGTGTAACTTATCCTTTTTCTATTATTTTCACCTCATTCTCTTCTCCACTCTGTGGATTCTCAGTGCTATTATTCACATGATCACCACAAAGTGGAGTATTTATGCATTGCTTTCAATCCTCTCTGATGTGGTATTATGCAGTCTTCCACCTTGGTTGAGATATTTAATCATTTAAATTATTAAAACATTTAATAAATGGTATCAACTCTATATTTGACTAAGGAAAAAAGATAAATGATTGATGTATAGTACAGAATAATTAATTAGAACACATTACAGAGGAAAAATAAAAAAGATAAAAGATACAATAACCTCGAAAAATCATTAGCTAAGTGAAAGGAGCAAGGCAAAAGAGTCACATATTATATGATTTCATTTATGGGAAAGGTTCAGAATAGGCAAATCCAAAGAGACAGAAAGTAAATTAGTGCTTGTTAGGAGCTTCAGGATGAGGAGAATGGAGAAGGACTGCAAATAAGTAAGGGGTTTCCTTGTGTAGCAATGAGATTGTTCCAAAATTAAACATAAAAATTATACTTATTTTAGTATTTTTGTCTTTTAACCTTTACACTAAAATTAAAGTTATGTACACACCACCATTACTGTATTACAACCTTAGGTATTTCATTAAATATTAACCATTACCAGTAATTTTATGCATTTACATGAAAATGTTTCTCTTATAGCCTTTCATTTCAACTTGAAGACGCCCTTTCACATTTTATGTAATGTTTATGTAAAGTTGTGGCTCACTTTCTCAGCTTTTATTTTGTCTGGGAAAGTTTGTATCACTCCTTCATTTTGGAAGCCAGTTTTGTCAGCTATAGTATTCTTGGTAGGCAGGGTTTTTCATTTGTCTGTTTATTTTGTTTTATACTTTTGAATGTACTATCTCACTCCAATCTGTCCTGTATGGTTTCCACTGTGAAATCTGGAGATAGTCTTAAGTGAGCTTTTTGTGCATATGGCAATTCTTTTTTATTCTTCTCTTACTACTTTCAAAATTTTCTTTTTCTAGGGGGCAGATCAAGATGATACACTAGAGACATCTCCTTTGTAGCCACTCACAGTGACACAGGGGAGAAAGAAACATCTTCTGTGGGCACACTGAAGCAGCAGGGAACTCCAGGAACCAAAAAGGAGGTCAAGAGCTGTGGAAGACTGGCACAGAAGACAAGTGCTTGGGCACAGGCAGAGGCCTCCTGGCCCTGGTACTGTGGGGTGTTTTGTTTGTTTGTTTGCTTTGTTATTTGACTGGACTGGTCACTGGAGCTGTTTCAGAAGGGCTTAAGCAAAGAGGTGAACTTAATTCATGTCCAGAGGCCAAAATTGAATCATTAGGAAGGGTTAAAATCCCATCAGCTTCGTGGGGTCTTGGTGTGTGCCACACTTTTTTGAGGCAAAACAAGATTGTAAGAGGGACTTTACCCAACAAATGCAATAAGTGTAACATGTTTTTTTGTACCCTCAATGAATCCCCAACAATAAAAAAAAAAAGAGTATTTGCACTAGATCATTTACCACAGCTCAATTTATAATCACCAAGATTTGGATACAACATAAGTATCCATCAATCCTGGAATATTTTAACAAACTCTGGCATATATAAAATAAGATGGAGACTATGAATCTTTTGTATTAATCTGGATGGAATTGAAACACATTTTTATTAGTAAAGTATCACAAGAATGAAGAAGCAAGTATCCAATATACTCAAAACTGATATGAAGCTAGTAGGCAATCTAATACACATGCACATATGAAAAACCTCAATTCAATTCAAGTTGGGGGGAGAAGGAATGAGGGAGGAGGTAGAAGGGACTAGCAAGTGATATTGGTACCCTCCCACTTAATAGGCATAATATAAAGGTTTATGGCACATCTTGGGTGTGGAACACAACTATAAGAGGGACTTTACCTAACAAATGAAAATATTATAACCTAGTTGTGTGTACCTTCACATTAACCTGAAATAAAAATAAAATAAAATTGGTACAAATTTATGTGGATTTGTCCTATTCAGGATCTTTTGGTCTTAATGAACTAGAATGTTCAATTTCCTCCCCAAATTTGGGAAATTTTGGCCATCATTTCTTTTAACTTTATCTGCTCTCTCTCGCTCTCTCTCTCTCTCTTTCCACCCCATCTCCATCTCCATCTCTATGTCTATCTCTATCTCTATCTATCTCTCTCTCTCCTGCTTCTTGAACTGCAATAACATATGTATTGATTTGCTTTATTATGTTTTATAAGTCCCTAGGCCTTTATCACTTTTTGTCATTCTTTTCTCTTTTCACTTCTTTGGATAATTTTAAGTAACCTGACTTTGAGTTTGCTTTTTTTGTCTCCCTACTCAAATTTTTTCAAGTAAACTTTTTATTCTTATATTATTCCAGTCTGTGTTGCTGTAAAAGAAAGCGTGTGAGTGTATTATTTACGAAGAAAAAATGGTTTATTTTTTATTATTATTGTTATATTTGGAAACTGTCAAGATTGAGCCTGTGGTGAGGGCTTCAAGCTGCTTCCATTTATAGCAAAAAGTGAAAGGGAGGCAGAGTATGTATAGATAATGTATCAGAAGAGAAATAAAGAGAAAGAAGTAGTAGGTTTCAGGCTCTTTTTAAGCATCAGCTCTTATGGGAGCTAATGCAAGATCAGACAATTATGTTTGAAAACTCATTCTAGGAAAAGTGCTGCATACCTCATTGTTGAATATCACTACAGTTACCTTCAAGGCACTCCCCTTGGGAAGCTATGTACTGATGCTAGTGCATAGTCTACCCTTCAAAGTACATTTTATAGGATAAGCTCATGTATGCCACCAGCTCTGATGGCCATTCCAGAAAAAGAGTTTCAAAATTTCTTTGAAGGGTAAACAAGGCACTGACATTGGTGCATAGCTTCCCAAGAGGAGTACTTCGACAGTAATTGTAGTGATATTCAGTGATGAGGTATGTAGCACATTTTCTAGGATGAGATTGCAAACTTAATTATCTAACCTCATAAAAGTGAAATCACAAACACACCAAGGAGGGCACTAACCTACTCATGAGTGATCTATCCCAACAGTCCAAACTCCTCCTGTTAGGTTTCACTTCCAGTATTGCAGATCAAATTTCAACATGAGATTTGAAGGCACTAAGTCCAAACTAAAGCGCTTTCTTTGCTCCAAAAAAAATCTTTTTTGTGGATATGCTCATTTTGTTCAAATATAATTTTTCTGATTTACTTAGCTGTCTGTATATGTTCTCTTGTATTGCACTACCTTCTTCAATACAATTATTTTCAATTATGTTTCAGCTTTTTAAAATCTCCATTTCTTTAGGTCACTTACTAGAGATTTCTTTTATTTCCTTGGTAATGTCATATTTCCATGATTCATTTTGTTTTTGTCACTTTGAATTTGATATCTACACACTCGAAAATCAGCCATCTCTTTCAGTCTTAATGGACTGGCTGTGGAAAGGACAAACCTTTACCAATTTATCTAGCTAGGGATTCTGGGAGCTTCTCATGTGCTTCCTGTAGATACGTGAGCTGTACCACTCTCCCTTTATTCTGGGAGAAAGGTTTCAGGATTGTGTGCCTTCTGCCAGTTTCAAGAACTATACTAGCTGTCATAAGCTGCCCTTGCATTTCCCCTAGAGAGATGTATACTGGTGGACTTCTACATTGGCTGCACACTCTCATCCTTTCTCTTCCCTGTGGGAGAAGTATCAAAGTTATACCCCTTCCAGTCTTGCAGAGCCATTCAAATTGAACCTCTTGCACCTTTTCCCTAGGAAAATGCCCTGGAATCCCAGCATGTTGAGTGCAAGTTCCATTTCTCTCCCTTCCTCCTGGAAGAGAAGTAACAAGGTTTTCACTTTCTCTTAATCCCACAGAATCATGCAGGTATGCTGAAAGCCATCTGCTCCTTTTCCCTAAGGAACTGCACTGGTATACCAGAAGGCGAGGTGTAAGCTCCACTTCTCTCCCTTCTTTCTAAAGAAGAAATCTCAGGGTTTTGTACTTTCTCTGAATCCTAATAATGTTACCAAACTTCTTAGACCCCTCACCTCTTTTTTATTTTGATTTTAGCTGTCTTCTACGGTCTAACTATGCTAATCATCCTAGTGCTCTGAGAGAGGTGAGACAGTAGTGTCTTAGGCAGCATCCTGAAGTGTTAGAGATGTCAGATACGTGCTACACTCCCTCCTTCCTTGAGACAAAAATGAGGGTGATTGCATCTTTCTCTATGTTGAACTATACCAGCTTACAGAATGGGCTGACACACATAAAGTGCATTTGTGTAATGCAGCAACGATTCTATCATTTCTGTTGAGGTGTTGTGGCTCATATATAATTGTTTGACCAGTGTTTCTATGAGGAGAGAGGGTCTAGGACTTTCTACTCTGCTGTCTTCTTGAAAACAATTCTAGCTCTTCCTCAATAAATGTGATATGATATGCACACATTTGCATGCACATATGTATACATAACATAATATGTATATATGTATATCATATATATATGATTAGTTTATCAATAATAGTTCTCCTTTCAACTTCTTTCTCTTTTTGTCTCTGTTATTCTGCTCATAAATGAATGTTAGCTTTTTTAATTTATTACAATAACTATTCTTTCCTTATACTTAATATAGTAAAATATACTATTATATTTCCTAATATGGAGTATTGTTACATTTCTATAATGCAAATAAAATCATTTGGTTTTGATAAATCATTACCATACTGCAATTAAGAATGATATTACTATCACATTGTTCATGATTTTTACATCAGTATTCATTTTACAAATTAGTCTCTCCTTTTTAATTTATGTTTCACACATATGGGTAGCAATAAAAAACATCATTCAAGTGCTTTAAATGTTTTCTTTGTTCTTTTATAATGTAATTATATAGGGATTTCTGTCACTTAAAAATTGGACAGAGTTCATTTATTACATCAATCAGTACTTAAAATTGTAGGAGACAGGGACATCTTAGCTCTTGTGAAATTATAACAAGTCAGCTAATATAGAAATAGTTAAGAAGTTGTGGAATCCTTCTTCACATGATGTTTTTTGGTAAAATATTCTTTCCCATAAAATTATAGGTTTTTAAAAAATTTATGTAAACTTATAGATCAAAATAAATATATAATACATATATATACACATTTTATATATTTGATATATATACATATAATTATATTTCTGGTACAATGGTCAAAATAGCTATTTTCTGTGAATTTTAATTCCTTCCTTTTTTCCTTAATTCATTTATTTATTTGACACATATTTATTGAAGAGTAATAGAAACGATGATAGGAGGATTGGGATATAATGCAGATAGTGGACGGCATGACTACTGTCTTTCTACAGCTTAAATTCTAAAGGCAGATATTTGAAGGCATAGCTAAACAGAAATACATTTTTAAAAAGTGTATTTGATGATGGGTATGTCAATTTGCTTCACTATTGCATTCTTTTGCCTATCTATATGTATTCCATAAAATCATGTTGTATACCTTAAATATATATAATAAAATGTATAAAAGTTTAAACAATTACAAATTTTAAAGGTTACAAATAAACACAAAAAAACTGAAAAAGAATAATATGAGCAGATATACCTCAGATAAAATTTGCTCATTTTGTTCAAATATAATTTTTCTTAGAAGATGTCTTTAAGGAGGTAATAAAAAATCAAAGTAATGAGGGGGAGGCCAGGCACAGTGGCTCACACTTGTAATCTCATTACTACTGGCGGAGGCAGGTAGATTGAGCTCAGGAGTGCAAGACCATCCGGAGCAAAAATGAGACCGCACCTCTACTAAAAGTATAAAAAAAATCTACGTGTTGTGGTGCATACTTGTAATCCCACTCATTAGGAGGCTGAAACAAGAGGATCCCTTCGGCCTAAAAGTTTGAGGTTGCTGTGAGGTATGCCGTCATGGCACTCTAGCCTGGACAACAGAATGAGACTCTGTTTCAAAAAAATAAAATGGCAATTAGGAGAAAAACACATGGAAAGAGGAGAATGACAGAAGAACTCACTAGCATATGCAAGAATTAAAAATATTTTGAACTTGAGTAATTGAGAGATTAACATCACTAGGTGCAAATAAGCCTGGTGTCTATGGAATAAAATAAGTTTGGAAACTTGGAGCAAACAGAGATATTATGATGAACTTTCAAAGTCAATGTAAAGAGTTTGGGCTTTTAAGGGATGTAAAAATAGGAAGCAATTAAGTGATTTAATCAAAGGGATGACATAATTGAAATTCAATTAATATTTAAGAGGCACACTTCCTATTGCTATGTGAAAAATATATGATCATGATGTATGGAAATAATGGAAACAGAAAAATATTGTAGGAAGCTTTTGTTAGTCAAAGTGTAAGATATGGTAAGAACATAGCGTAAGATGGATTTAGTATAGATGAAGAGAAATAAACTGATTCAAGATATAATTTTTAGACAAAGGTGATAAAGTACACAGGTGGTATAGATGTAGAAGATAGAGAGTGAAATCAAGGCTGACATCCAAGTTACTGACTTGAAGTACTAAGGAGTAGTTTTGTTTTTTTGTTTTTTTTTCGGCTGGGGCTGGATTTGAATCTGCCACCTCCGGCATATGGGGCTGACACCTTACTCCTTTGAGCCACAGGTGCCACCCTAAAGAGTATTTTTGAATATGGTAAGATGGAAAAATTGTGGTGGAGTTGTAGGACAGTTTGGGGGAGAAAAAAATAATTTTGAACATGTTAAGATTGCATTTTCTGTATAGTATAAGTGAAGTTGTCCAACAGAAAGTTGATTATAACAGTTTGTACTCAGAGGAAATGTGCAATTAAAAATCTAAGTTAGTGAGTCAATATAATAAAATTTATGATAAATTCTGCATTCACATGTTTTTTTTAATTTCAGAAATTTTAAGATTTTTTTTCTAATCTTTTCCTAACTCTCTTCTGAAAAGTATATTTACTATTTTATGCAAAAATTGTCACTATGTATTTTCAGAATATTTCCATCACCCCAAAAGGAAACCCCAAACATATTAGCAGTTACACCCAATTGACTTTTTGCCCCATCTTGTACTAACCATTAGTTTAATTTCTGGCTCTATGGATTTGTATATTTTAAACAATTCATACAGGAATTATGGCCTTTTGTACCTGATTTTGTTCAATTAGCAAGCTGTTGGGATCCATCCATGTTGTAACATGCCTAAGTACTTCTTTTTTTTTTTTATAGCTCACTACATTCCTTTATATGGACATACCAAATTTTCTTTATTAATTCACCAGTTCATGGATACAAAGCAATCAGCAATATATCTCAATGAGGGCCTACTAATACCATCTTTCCAGAGTCTAAACTAGAGGGTCATCCTAGACTATGAGATCATGATCTCCTTGAACCAGACCAATGTCATGCTTCCCAGCCAGACCAATGATGTGACCCCCCCCACACTCAGAGAAAAGGAATATATAAAAAAAGGTAAAACATTAAAAATAAAAGGGTGAGATCACACTTGTGGTGCATATTTGAAGGGTCAGGAGAAAACTTCTAAATACGGATCAAAATTGTTTTCACATAGTAAATGAGAAAATATCATGAATGTTATATTAATCAGGTTGATAAAAATATCTCCAA
>CAUYRH010067124.1:0-59636 GCA_963574655.1 Perodicticus potto | reverse complement strand
TGTTTCCTCCAAATAATGGCTTCTAGAAAGGGTGGATCCGAGCATTTCACCGGAATTCATACATGGCTCCCCCACTTCTCTCTTCCCTTCCCTTCACACTCTATAAATCCAACCCATATTCCTTCCATTTGGAAAAGGATGTTCCATTTCCAGTTCTGCTTTGTGCTTCATTCCTCATGGTAATGTGAGACTTGCCCCTTTTACATTTTGTGTCTCTTTCCCCTCACCTCCACCATGCACCCTGGGAGGATATGATGCTTTTGGAGGGGCAGCCACCACCTTACAGCTGCAGGGGAATACCAAGAGGATTTCAGAGTGCCAACTCATGTTGAGATGCTGAACAAATTCAGTAATCTCTCTGCTCCAGACTTCTTCTTATAGGAGATACTTACATGATTTTATTGCTTCAATTTATAATAGTTTTCTATTATATCAGAAGGTATCCTAAGAAATCAAATTATCAATCTCACCTTTCTTCTTTCTTCTAAACTCTTCCCTAGAATTGAGTCAGGTGTAGGGAGGTGAAGGTGGGAGTGGAAGGTAATTTCACCTCCACCTGGCCCTTACCTAGTGCCCAGTCATACTGGGTCTAAATTTCTCCACATCTGGATCTTTCTTCCCTATTTTCCTTCCTTCTCCTTCATGTCACTCCACTTCACCCCACCCTCACCAATCAAACCCTGTCCTGACTCCAATGACCTCAGAAAACAAAGGAGGAATCAGGACTCACCTTCCAAGATAACAAGTACATTTTCTCAATGTGGCTCTATGTCATAAAATAATGGCAAAAGGTCAGTGTTGTAGCAGTTTCCCACTAACTCAGTGGTTCTCAACCTTCCTAATGCCGTGACCCTTTAGTACAATTCCTCACGTTGTGGTGACCCCCAATTATTTTCATCAATGAAATAATTTTATGTTTGGGGGTCACCACAACATGAGGAACTGCCAACATGAGGAACGGCATTAGGAAGGTTGAGAACCACTGCACTAACTAGTCCCTAATCATCCTTCTTTTGTGGAACTCAATCAAGTTTCTAGTTTTGTAAAATACTGAGCATTCTTTTATCATATATTTCCTTAGTTCAACCTGCTTAAATATTTTCCCCAATTCAAAAGCAATTCAAAAAGCAATATACTTTAGTAAATTGTATGTGTTTTTTTTTAAGTTTGGGTGGAAAAATGTAAATACCTCATCTTCTCTTCTATACATAGTGATGTTTCATAGACTTGAGCTTTGCATGTACTGCAGTTATCTGCCTCGACGGTACTTTAATTCAGCCCAGCTAAATTTCTTACTTTCTCCTCTGCCCTTCATTCACTGTGACATTATCCTGCTATGATTGATGGGACCACTGTACAATGTGCTGGCATATTAAAAAATTGTATTTGGGCTGCTTAACTTCCTTGTGATAAAAATTAGTATACCTACTAAAGCAATTCCAAGTCTCTATCAAAACCAACTTGAGTAGATATTGCCTTTTTGAGCCTTTATTTTTTTATGAGTTTGAATGGACTTAAAATCTATCTCAGACTCAGGAGTGGGACACACTTTATGTTTCTGCAGAATTGTTTTTCATCACAAACTAATAAACCATAGACAAAGCTCTCTGTGGAGTCTGCTCACCAAATCAGATCTACACCATATCACTATTTTGAAATTAAAATGAAGAAAGACCAAGAAATCAAGCGTGTCTGCAGAATAGGGCAACCTCTATGATAGGTGGTTGTGGGGTATTGGTTACAAGGTCTGTCTCCCCAGAAATAAAAAGATGATGCGACACTGTGACAGAAGTGTTTCATTCACTTATGATTATCCTCAGGCAGGCTATGCCTTTGATCAATCTCCACTGCACTTCACTGGGAAAGGAATTTAAATTCTATCCAGACATGAGTATTTCTGAACTGATTTAAATTGAAAAATAGTATTTAGTCCTTTTCTTCTTTGGACATTGGTTAGTCTTAGTTTGCATATATACAGAGGCTGTCCTCAGGAGAAGTAGAATTCAGCCCTATGAGGTACCAGCCCCAACAACAACGCTATGGGTTCCTTCCTAGTGGCTTGATCGAATGAAATGACGAAGAAAATGAAAAGACAAGAGACAAAGGACAGTTTTAAGAGTTTAGCTGGGCTCAGGAGACTGCATGTCTTTCTTTATGACGTCTAAGGCACAGGTGGCCTCTTGTCCCAGGCTAGCTCCGTCTTGATTTCATATACCATTGTTTTAATCATAAATCTCATGAGGGAAAGGCAAACAATTCTGATATGGTTCTTGCTATGCTTGCATTTCTCTAACTAAACTATCTCTTTAACTAACTACATTCATTGGATGGATTTACTTTTTACTTTTATCGCTTTTAAGGTATTTATGATTTTTAACACGAACAGAGTATGGGACAGTGAAAAACAGTCGTAGAGCAAAACGGCAGAAAAGACCCCAATTAAGCCACACACACAAATCACAGGAGAGGCAATTAATACTTAAGAAGCTTGTTGCTCAGCCAGACAGACGCTTCTGGTCATACCAAGGTGACAGAAGCAAAGAGGTATTATTTTATCTCCTTATATGGTCTTTGCCTTCTCTAACAAAGCTTAAATGTTCTGCATATCTAACTTTACCAACACACACCCTCTCTTAGGGCCAATAGCCCTGCCCATCTGGGTGAGTCTTGCCTGTTTAGAGACCTCTCTGGAGTCGCTCTGGGGGAGGGGTGAAATTTCAGCAAACCCCTGGTCAAGTTTTCTAGTACCAAGCTTCCAGCAGCACCTTGCACTGGGATCAGGATTCTTCTGAATCCACGTGGTTCTCTCCTGTTTCTGTTTTTTCTTTTCCCATCCTCTGCAATCATTTTAATTCAATTCCTAGCCTACTTATAACTAATACTTGTATTTTGGTTTTAAGCTTATAAAATCGTTATTACTAGTAAAGCGAGCACTTCAAGATACGACTCCTCCCTTAAGTACTTCCACATGCCCCTGTACAGCCCCATGTAGCATAGTATTGAGTTTACATAGTATGTCTGCCCAGGTTTGCTCCAAGGGCTCTGATGGTTGTTTTACCACCATAAACCATCTGGAACCCCCCAACATGACTGGATACGATGTTTTTAGAATTATATTCCAAAACAAGTAGGGCCATTTCGAATCCACTTCAGGAGGGTTCGTATTGAAAAACTGAAAGGACTTGATCACAAAGAACTATGAGCATGACCTTAAGGGCAGTGTCAACGGTGTCTTTAATCCTTACAACTCAAAACTTATTTGACAGGACAATTCTATATGGCAAAAGGGGCAGATAGGGAAAAGGGGGACCTGGAGCTTTGGGGAGTCAGTGTAGCATGGCTGATCCCTGATTTATACTCAGCAGCTGTGTTATTGAGATGAGATAATAACCCTCTCCCTTTGAGGGCAAGCAGAACATTGCTTCTAACCAATAGAATACAGCAAATGTGATGTAGTCTCACTACTCCAATTCCATTACATTGCACAAAAAAGCCAAGTGATGGCACTCCCAAGATTACGTTGTTGTGTCTCAATAGGCTAGAGTGAGAGATTCTCTGGGCCTTGAGAAAACAGCCATATCAATTACCTGTGAAGAGGGCCATTTGCAGGAACTATGGGCTATCTTAAGAACCTGAGGGCAGCTTCTAGCTGGTAAGCAGTAAAAATCTGGGGCCCTCTGTCATTCAGCTGCAAGGAAATGAATTTTCTAACAACCTGAATGAGCTTGAAAGTGGATACTTGCCCACTCAAATGTCCGATTAAGAATATAGCCCATCTAGTATCTTTTTGTTTTTGTTTTGTTTTGTTTTTGGAGACAGTATCTTGCTCTGTTGCCCAGGCTAGAGGCATAGCTCACAGGAACCTCAAACTTCTGGCCTCAAGCAATCCTCCTGCCTCAGCCTCCTACAGGAACTACAGGTTTTACAGGTGTCCACTACTGCAGCTGGATCCATCCTCCTTCCCTTCCCTTTCTTTTCCTTCCTTCTTTCCCTTCTTTTTTTTTTTTTTTTTTTTTGGAGACAGGTTCTCTTGATATTGGCTGAGGCTGATCACAAACTCCTGACCTTATGAAATCCTCCCAACTTGGCCTCCCAAAATGCCAGTTTAACAGGTGTGAGCCACTGGACCTGTACTATCTAACCCCCCCCCCTTTTTTTTACTTTGTCACCCTTAGTAGAATGCTGTGGCGTCACAGCTCACAGCAACCTCCAGCTCTTGGGCTTAGGTGATTCTCTTGCCTCATCCTCCCGAGTAGCTGGGACTACAGGCACCCGCCACAATGCCCGGCTATTTTGTTGTTGTTGTTGTAGTTTGGCTGGGGCCAGGTTCCAACCTGCCATCCTCTGTATATGGAGCCAGCGCCCTACTCACTGAGCCACAGGTGCCGCCCTTTCTAACACCTTAATTGCTGCCTTGTGAGAGGTTGAATAGACCTAGGCAAGCCATGCCCAGATCTTCCCAGGAGAATTTTGAGGTAACAAATATATGTTGTTTTAAGAGACTATGTTTGTGGAAAATAATTTGTTATGAAGTAACAGAAAGTTAATACAGTGATCTAGAACAAGTTTTCTTTTCTTTTTCTCTGAGTCTCATTTTCCTTATCTATAAAATGGGCATATTAATACCCACTCATCAAATCATCAAATGAAAGGGCTATTTTACTGTATTTTCTGGGTATATGAGACACAGAGCATGAGGCTGAGTTTCAGGAACTGATGTTCTCACCCAGAGGAGCCCTGGGAATGCCATGCATGAGTAAAGGGGAAACGCAGCCAGCTGTCCTGATTCAGCTTCCCTGAAGATGTCACAGTGGTGCACTTAATCTTTTTCCAATGGCCTCTTTTGTGCTCAGAAATACGCTAGGCACAGACAATATTAAGAGGAATAGGAGGTTCTCCCTGTCCTTAAGAGTGTACAGACCTGTGGCCACAAGTTAGATTCTAGGACTTACTTTAGAGTTCTGTGTTCAGAACTGGGATTCCAAAGTCTGAGGGCAACCAAGGCCAAACTCTATGTTTGGGGTGCATTGGGAAGTTTTGAGGCCACTTACATTCTTGGCTGTCTAACACCTAGGGTAGAGAAGGCTGAGATTTCTAGTGGGACATGAGTAACTTATTTACAAGGAGCAGGTAAGGGCTAAAGCTGAGAGAATTATGTAGGACCTCATCACAACTGTCATAAACCATATGGAATCTCTCAACAAGGCAGGGCACTATGTAAATGACATTCCAAGACAAGACAAGGCCTATTTTAAACCCTCTTCAAGAGGAATCACAGTGCACCTTCTTGCTGTACCAGGGTGGGAAGAGCAGGAATATTCTCCATATTACTACTGAAGTTGTAAAAGCTTGGGAGGTGGGCCCTTCTAAATATTCAAAAGCTCTTGAAAGCCAAGTGTTAGTTGATGGAGGACTACCACATTTGGCTTCTATTTTTTCTTTATTAGGTTTCTCCAGCAATGCTATCTCCAGTGATTTGTCAACATATTTCATTGAGAAACAAGAAAGCAATGCTGGTGATCACAAGCAGAACCTTGACAACTTGAGAGGTAGCAGTGTCCAAAGTTTGATTGTTCAATCAAACTTTACTGTTCTCAGTAACTTAACGTCCTCTAGCTTATTGTGGTGTGGTCCTTAATGATCTGCCATCCTCCACAGAACATTAGAAAATTAGGTTTTATTCCTGGATTTCGCTTTTCTTGGTGGTTGTGAAAGACAGTAAAGCATGGCTGTGAAGAGCCCAGGTCCTGGAGACAGACTGAAGTGGGATAAACCCAGCTCTGCTTCCTGTACAAGCTCTCTGCTCCTGCACTTTTTAATTTAATTTACCTCTCTGAACCTGAAATCAGACTAGTAAAAGTATATTAACAAAGCACTCATCACAGAGTCTGAACAAAGGGAGTCCTCATTAATTAAAGTTGTTATTATCAATATTATGAGTAATATATATATATATATTTTTTGTTTGTTTGTTTTTAGAGAGTGTCTTACTCTTTTACCTAAGCTAAAGTACAGTGGTGTCATCAAATATACTGCAGCCTCAAACTCCTATGCTCAAATGATTCTCTTGCCTAATCCTCCCAAGTAGCTGGGATTATAGGTGTGCGCCACAACCCCTGGCTAATTTTTCTATTTTTAGTAGAGATGGGATCTTGTTCTTGCTCAGGCTGGTCTTGAACTCCTGAGCCCAGACAATCCTCCTGCCTCCACCTCCCAGAGTGCAGGGATTACAGAGGTGAGCCAGTAATATACAAAGGGTGCAAAAAGACGTATGTATTTCAAGAAAGAAAAAAAACTATATTAAAATTGTGTAATACTCAATATATACCAATATATCAATGAATATAAGTCACATTGAACACATCTTGTAATTGCAGAAGTCAACCGTGACTTGAGTATTACACTTTAATGCAATTTTTTCCTTTCTTAAAATTTGTATGCATTTTTTTGGCACCCCCATATTATCATCATTATATAGCTACCCCTTTGTACTTACATTTAGTTTCAGCATGTAGTCATTAATGTCTCTAGAATGGTATAGGTCAGATGACACCAGTTAAAAGGCCCTTAGAAGCTTAAGTCAGTGAAGCTAAATTGTTGAAAACCATGCTCTACCCAGGGGTTGGCAACGTTTCTCTGAAAAGGGCAGGTAGTAAATATCACGGGCCATATGTTCTGTGTTACAACTACTCAGCTCTGCTATTGTAGCTCAAAAGAAGCCATGCACAAAACATATGTGAGTAAGAACTGCTTGTGTTCCAATTAAATGGTATTTACAAAAAGAACTCACTGTCTAGATTTGGCCCACAGGCCATAATTTGCCAGTCCCTGCTCTATCCCTTTGCCCACATATGCTAAGGTGTGACTAAAAAGAGCTCTCATGGGCGGGGCACATGCAGAATGGACACAACAGAGTTTGAGTCTTAATTTTGTTATGTCCTGATGGTAGCAGTCTGGGGCTATTTCTTAACTCTATAGTATTCTGAGAATATTACTTAATTCCTCCATGCCTCAAGTTCATCCTCTGCAAATCCTAAGTAATAATACCTCGATACAGGGTTATTGGGGATAAATAACCCCATATACATAAAAGATAATTAAACAAAAGAAATAACATTAAATGAGGTAATACAAGTATGTATATTTCAGTTTTCACATGAATTTACTTCTCTGTCCTACTACTAGATTGTGAATTTGTTGAAGGCTAAATATCTGTCATCTATTGCCTTTATTTCTCTTATCCTCCTCCTTAGATTCAAGAAAAGTCCTCTGCACAGAGAAGTGCTGCTGGCACTCCAACTGTTGTTATTCTCAAAGGATCAATTGTTCTTTGCTGTGGACAACAGAATCCAACACTTGCTAAATGAAACAGAAGACACATCCAAAGGACATGTGTAAATAAGCACAAATCAGGAAGTTAGGTCACAATGCCCCATAGTTCCTGCATTTTTACTCCTTGAAGAGTAGAAGTCCTGGGCAAGAGTCTCCAAATGGTTGGTACCAGATCACCTGCCCATAGCCTGACTACAATGAGGCAAGGAAAGAAAATTTTAGCCAGACCTTTGACCTCTGGAATGAGAGCATGTTACCATGTCAACATAATTGTGTAAAACCCTCCAAAAAGGAAAGGCTTGGGTTTGGGGCTGCTAGAAGAGTTACAAATGTCTACTACATTTATTATCTCCTTACTCAGGCAACCTGTTTGTGGAACTTAATATAGTCTGCTACCACTATGACTTTCAAATTGGTTGCTTGTTGGATAGAAAATGGGAAAAACTAAGCCTTCCACAATCTCTCCTTTGGTCCCTGTAGCAGATACAGGTCCACATAGCAGTGTACCCTCCATATCTCCTCACTTGTATGCATGCCAGCCTGCCTTCCAATGGTCAGCATCTACAACTTTGTTGGAAGGCTACCCTCAGGCTGCTAAAACCGACATTGCCTCCATGCAAGACAGGCCCAAAGTGCCTGGGTAATTTATAACCCAACAGGGACATCCCTTAACCAAAATGTTGAATCTGAATGGATAAATACCCTAGTTCCCTTGTCCCTTGACTGGGATCATAATGAAGTATATATTTTACGCCATTTAAAAAAATTTCTCCACAAGATCAAACCTAACTACACTTGCACGCTCTAGTCGTGCCTTCATGTGTACCCTTTCAGACTGACTTCCCTTCTTTATCTTAATACACATGCTTTTTCTTTCTCCCCCCACCCATTTCTGTCCATCTCCTCCAACATCCCAAATACATTTACACACTTTCATAGAGTCTTCGTCTCGGGTTTGCTTCTGAGAAGGACCCTACCAATACAGCTCTCTATATCTGAATGTTGGCATGCTTTTTTTCAGAAATGTCAGGAATATTGCCATGACTATTACCACAAAACTTTGTAATTCACAAAAACAATTGCAGGTGTTTACAAGACACATATGAGGTTGAGAATATACTATTTTGTTTATTAAAATTAGAGTACTCTGGACCAGGTGTGGTGGCTCATACCTGTAATCCCCACACTCTGGGAGGTTGAGGTGGGTGGATCACTTGAGCTCAAAAGTTCAAGACCAGCCTGAGCAAGAGCAAGCGCCTGTCTCTAAAATAACAGCTACAGCTGGGCATTGTAGCAGGTGCCTGTCTCGGTTACTAAGGAGGCTGAGGCAAGAGGATCACTTGAGCCCAAGAGTTTGAAGTTGCTGTGAGCTACAATGCCACAGCACCCTACCGAGGGTGACTAAGTGAGACTCTGTCTCAGAAAAAGAAAAAATTAAAATTAAAAATATTTTTAAAATAAAAAATTTACAGTACACTGTGTTTGCATGAATTCCACACCTATGATGTAAACACTGAAAAAGAAAGAAAAAAAGAAAGAAACAAACAAAGAAACAAAGAAACAAAGAAAGAAAGAAAAGAAAAGAAAGAAAGAGAGAGAGAAGAGAGAGGGAGGGAGGGACGGAAGTAGGAAAGTCGGGAGAAAGGGAGTGGGGGAAGGGAGGAAGAAAGGGGGTGATGAAAGAAGAGAGGGAAGAAGGAGAAAGAAGAAAATAGACAATTCACTATTTGGTGGCGCCTGTGCCTCAAAGGAGTATGGCACTGGCCCCATATGCCAGAGGTGGCAGGTTCAAACCCAGCCCTGGCCAAAAACTGCAAATAAATAAATAAATAAATAAGGAAAGAAAGAAAGAAAAAAGCAAAGGTACATAAAGGAGATGACACTTGAATTTCTGGGAGATAAGGAAAAATTCTTTGAGGCAACAGAGTAGGAGGAGACCTCATTATACTCTGGAAAAGGGAGATAAGAGAAACAAAAAAGAAGGGTTGTAAAACGCTGGGTAATCAAAGCAAAAGTTATTCATCAGGGCCCTATAGAAAGCTATCAGAAGAAGAAAAGTCATGTCAACTCTCTGACCCTGAGATAGCACAAAGCCATCAAGTGTCGGAGCTGGAGAACTCATTTTGGTATTTCTAATGGCATTCCGGAGCTGCAGTGGCTGCTGCTGTCCTCCAGGCATTGGGAGGAGGGAGCTCTTGTTGGATGTTCTTTTACAAGGAGGACAATAACTTGAACATATTTTTTTTCTCTTCAATGCATCCTGAAAAATTGAATTGTGATGATAAAGATCAGGCAATTGTGCTGAAGCACTGAACTCTTTATTTATTTCTTTATGAAATAATATCCCAAGTGCTGAACTTTAATCTTGTTTCCCTCTTTGTTAGAAGAGGGAAGGATTTTCTACTTGTGCTATTACCTTGACTACACACAGGCAGGAAGATGGAGTATTAGTTTACTATATACCGTGTGACCAAAGTTTTCTCCAAGGAAGGAAGCCAGCTGCTAGGCAACTATCCTCACATGGAGGAACCAAGGTGTCCATGTGTATCCAGAGGAGAGAAAATCCCGAGGGCCAAAGGAGGGTTAAGAGTAGAAGTGGGAAAGCCGGGCACAGTGGTACATGCCTATAATCTTAGCACTCTGAGCAGCAGAGGAGGGACAAGCACTTGAGGCCCGGAGTTTGAGACCATCCTGAGCTAAAACAAGACCCCATCTCTACAAAAAGTAGAAACTTTAGCTGGGCATGGTGATGTGCCCTGTAGTTCCAGTTACTTGGGAAGCTGAGGCAGGGGAATTGTTTGAGCCCAGGCATTTTAGGTTGCAGTGAGCTATGCACTGTAGCCCAAACAACAGAGGGAAACCCTGTCTTAAAAAAAAAAAAAATGAGTAGAAGTGGGAAATGGTACGGAATCAGCTGGTTGCGGACATGAAACACAACAAAATGATAGATAGACTCTAGCTCTCACCCAAAAAGGATTTAGGAAGGAAAAAAGGCCTAGAATCAAGTTGAGCAATCCTAAAAGCAGTTGTCTCAGTATGCTGTAGATGTCTCAGTATCCTGCAGAATGCAAACTGCATGAATTTGGGCAGCAGAGGAACTTTGCTTAACAGAGAAAATACCAGCTAAACATTTATTTGTGGAATTAGAGCTGAGTAGCATTACTAGTATCAACTGCAAAAGAGATCGTGGACCAGTAGCAAGGGCTATAGGCAGACCCACAGTGGTTCCAATAGCCTGCACATGCCAGGCTAATTATGAGGGGATCTTTCTCACAGTTTTCTTTCCTAAATGTCAGAGCTGAGGTCTTGTTTGCTCCTTCTTATGGAACAGAGAATGGGCAGACCATCCAAATGGAGGTTTCTCAGGTAAGAGATGTGGTCCAAATGATCACAAGTCATATCAGTTCATTTATGGTGGCAAGCAGTGAATAATTTTTTAGAACTACTACCTTTAAGCAACAATCTTGCAAGCATGGTTGATTATCTCCTTAGACTGGTCTCTTCTCTATCTGAAATGCTAGGCATGGTTTCTCCCACTGTTTAGCTGAAAATGATTTCCTATGATGATTCTGGACATGTAATGAAAAGGACTTCAGATCATTAATAACTATAGACATTGGCAGGTGATAGATGTAAAATGAATGATTTCCTGAGCATTTCTTTACTTAATCTTTAAAAACTGAATTTTGAACTTTTTATGAGTAACATTAAAGTAAAAATGTGTCTTCCATTTTAAACTTAGTACAGTTATTATAAGAATATTAAATTAATCTGAATATGTCCTTAATCAATAACTACTCAAAATGATATCTATTTGCATTATTTTGAAGAAGTTTTACTTATACAAATATTTTAAAGTTTAAAAAGATGTCAAAATGTTCAAAATGTCAATGTCAAAACTCTAATGAAAGCTTAGAGATCAAATAGACCTCAGACCTAAAAGGACCAGTAAAAAAAGGAAGTAGACAACCTTGAAGAAAAAGATGACTACAGCAGAGATGCAGAATGAACACAAATCCCTCTAATGATTTACAGAATTAACTACTACATTGTCTTTGCTGCCTAAATCAATGTACTTTGCTTTTGTAGAATGATGAGATATTAATACCTTTTAGCGTTGCTCATCTAACCTTGAGTCTAGGTCTTTCTTTCCTTTTCATGTGACAAGTGCAGTTTACCCATTGATAAATAAATAGAAAGAATGAATTTTAATAATCTAAAGATAGTAATTAAGATAGGGTGCAATTAATGGTAGGAAGTGGCCAAAATCGGGAAGGTGCCAGTGAACCTGGTCTCTTTTCCCACAGAACTCTTCTTTAGTTCAATTTAATTCAAATACCACTTTTATATTCAGAATAGAACAATTGCTTTATCCTTTTCATGACCATTAACAAAAATTAGGGGAGGAAACTCCCAATTTTTGTATTGTATATTTTTTAATTTTTCATATATTAGGATATTTTGATATGTTAAAGAACATCATGGTCAAGCTAAACTCATACTCAAAGACCATGGACCAGAACATCACTCTTTTCTGGGCCAGGGATAGCAAACTACAGGTGGATGAGGCAGTAGCAGCACTGGAGACCAAATCAGATAAGACAGGGCTAGCTGCCAAGAAGCTTGTGGTGCAGAAGGAAGGAAAGAGGGCTATTGGTGTTAAAAAACAGAAAACAACATTGGAGGAGGAAATGGCTGCAGCTACCAAAAAACCAGCCCCTGGAAATAAACCAGCAGAAAAGAAACCCACCACGGAAGAAAAGAAGTCTGCTGCATACATTTCTTTATTCCATAAAGGTCAAATTATTTTGGACAGCTTATTTTGAATAATGACCGTCCTAATCAAAGAGGCAGTGAGAAAAAAAGAAAATAAACTGCTTAGCTGGGGAAACATGGCCAATTTAGGGCTAGCCAGTTCTTAGAGTCAGGAAAGGACTTAGCCAGGAACACGCCTTTGAGATGCGAACTGTCCAGTCCAGAGCCATACCTCCTTCACCTGACCCAAGTAGGAAACAATATTCCTCTGATTTAATCACCCCAAGGCCAGGCACCAGGTATCTAGGAACCACCCCTATAGCTTAGAGCAGTGTCTTTCAACGTTTTTATCTCTGGCACATACTTCAACCTATTGTTAAATTTCTACAGCACACCTAAATTATGTTGATCAAATAAAAAAGAGTGAAAAAAAGAATATACTTACTGTGCTTTGAATTTCTTTCAAAAATAATTTAATTAATCTTTTAAAACTCTCCCCCCGCCCCAATGGTGACAATTTATTATAACGTTAGTAGCACACAGACAAATATTAATTAAACCAGGACTATGTTTACATAGAAATAGACACTGGTATGTGCTATTCTATGGGGAATTGTGTGCACTTAATCATCATGGCTTAGCATTTTGATCTTCTGCTGATGTCACTCAATTTCTTTCTGCAGACGCTCAATCTCCCTCTTAGGATGACTGATCTCATCTTCAAGGTGTTTTTGCAAGCGAGCCGGTTGTTCTTTAGCCTGCGCCCGGAAATATCGTTCCTCTTCTGCCTGTTCTTTCTTTCCGAAGGCCCCACCAGCTTCCCGGATCGAGCCCTCCCTCCTGTCGAGATCGTTGGGCTGATCCGAGGCGACCCGGGCTTGCACGGCTTTTAGGCCCCACATGCCAAACCGCGACCGCACGACCAGCGCCGAGACTGCCATTTTTGCTAGAGCCGCTCCTCTCTGGTCACTCTCGTGACAGCCTTCCTGAACACGCTAATCTCTTTTAAAATCTTTGTGACACAGCTAACATTCTCTCTCACAGCACACCAGGGTGCCGTGGCACACCAGTTGAAAATCACTGGCTTACAGTCTTGTCAAAATTATCCAAATCAGCCAATGCTAAATTGGTCACCAGCCCTGCCTTGCGCAAGAAAGGCTCAGACCTAAGGCATTCCCTCCCTCTGTCTTCTGCTTTCTGACCATTGTAGTGTCGGTGCGTCTTGTGCCGTGAGCTCCCGCTTCTAGGACCAGTAAGTATAATAAACTTTGTTTTCCTAAGCCTTTCCTGTATTCTTGTCCGTGGCTGCACCTGACTGAGCATCACATAGAAGAATACAAGACATTTTTCACAGAATGTGCTTGTATATTCTGAAACTCTATGGTACTCACTGAAAGCAGTCAATCATTGCTCTTACCAAGGGTTGCTATCTAAGGAGAAAAAACAAAATTATTTATTTATTTATTTATTTTATTATTATTTTTTATTAAGACAGAGTCTCACTTTGTCGCCCTCTGCAGAGTGCAGTGGTGTCATAGCTCACAGCAACCTCAAACTCTTGGGCTTTAAGATTAGATTCTCTTGCCTCAGCCTCCCAAGTAGCTGGGACTACGGGAGCCCGCCACAACACCCAACTACTTTTTTGTTGTAGTTGTCATTGTTGTTTAGCAGGCTGGGCCTGGGTTCAAACCCACCAGCCCCAGTGTTTGTGGCCAGAACCCGAACCACTGAGCTACGGGTTCCCAAGCCAATAAAATTATTTAGTAAACTTACAATTAATTTTATGGATCAGTAGATAAAATGTAAATATGTTGGTTTTCTGTTGCTGTATAACAAGTGAAACTTGACTTGTAAAACAAGTCAAACTTAGTGGCTTAACACAGCACGCATTTATTATTATCATAGCTTCTGTAGGTCAGGACTTCAGGCACAGATTAGCTCTGTCCTCTGTTCAGGACAAAGTAAGGCTGCTATCAAGGTATGGCAAAGCAGCAATGGCTGTTCTCTTGCGCTCCTTTGTGGTCCACATTTTCACAGTTTAGCTTGGAAAAGCTCTACCTTCCCAGACATCAGTATCTGCAAACTCAGTAGCAGCACCAACCAGGCCATTCCCTGGAGAGCATTTCAGCAGACATGAGGTCACCTAAGAAAAGAATCAAAGAGGCCTGGCTGCCTCTGAAAAAAGCCCATGTAGCACCCTTTCTATAAAAACTAAACTGTTTTTATCTGAGTAGGAAGCAAAATAAGCATGTACTTGGAATAAGTTCATCCATTGGCTTATGAATAACAGAGACTGACTCTGACATCAATTTCACTTTATTTTTACCTTACTTTTCTCCAAAAAAGAATTTGTCTGTGATCTTTTTATGGTGATGTTCCAAGCAAAAGTTTCATGATCAGCTTTCCATGCATGCAGTTCCAACCGTTTTTTGCCCTTGAAAAGTATCCTCATGTGCCATATAAACCACCAGTGTAAAGTGGGGGAAGACTCTAGCCCCAGCAAGATCAAGCCTGCTGAGGAAAAAGGCTTGGCTGGCTGAAACTGCCTGAAATTTCTCACATGATGCTGTCATTATGCCGTTGTGCTTCAGTGCTTTGAAATAATGGCACTTTAATTCCAGGTCCACCTATCACCATTTGAAGAAAGAGAAAAAAAGCTGAAGATATAAAATACTGAAGAAAGGTGATGGCATTGCTTCATTACCCATAGAGTATGGTTTTATTTCAAAGATGCAATATAATTCTTTTCCCTCCTAGTACTAAGAGTTATTTAGTCTTGTGCACTCAAACTTTTACTTCACGGCTTACTCTGAGAAAATCATTTTGTTTTAAAAGTCCAATTTTTGTGAAACCATTTTCTCTGTAAATAATGGGTTTCCTTACTCCTTCAGACATAGGTTTATCGTCTATGATACAGACCCTGTGACGTCCTGGTGTTCTGCAGAGAAAATGTGCATAGAACAGTAGCTAATAGCCCAGAAATGTATTAGGTAAAGTCTCAATAGGAAACATCCTGCAGAACAGAGTAGGTTAGAAAAGGGATACTAGTTATAATAATAACTAATACACATACATTTTGTGTTTACCTGAAACCTTTGTAATAATTGGCACAATTGATAATTTCCTTCTAAAACAAACAACAGGAATCAGAACATGATGACTCATGGATATAGGGTTTCTTTTGGAGGTGACAGAAATGTTCTAGAATGACAGAGTGCTAATAGCTGCACAATATTGTGAATATACTAAAAACCACTAAATCATTCCTCAGCCTTTTGGCTGAGATCAAGTATAAAATGTATACTTTAAAAAAGGTTAAAATGGAGAATTTTGTGTTACCTCGATTTTTAGAGAAGACCCTCTGTAAACAAGAGAATGATACTAGTCCATGGAAGTTATGGGAAACCAGCCAGAGATGCAGAAGGGGACCTTTTATCTCCAGCAAACCGCTAACAGCGCCAGAGCCAGGTCCCCAGGGGCTATCCCTATGTTCACTTCCAAGAAGTATTAAGAACCTAACTTCCTGGGCTTGGCTGAGTGGGTCATTATCCAGCTTTACTGAAACATATTCAAATCCAGACCTAAAGGCCAGAAAAGGGAGGGGAGATTGAAAGGAGAAAATAGCCAAAAGAAGGACTTGAAGTGGGAAAGAAGTTCTTCAGAGGATACATTTATTATGTTCTTTATTACCAGGTTGAACTGAAAGGGCAATAAATCATCTCTGAATACATTTACTATTTCCAATGTATTTTCTATTTATGTCATTCTCTCTCTTTCCAGTATTTCCTCTTTAGTCAAAAGTTTGATCATCAAGGCAAATAGAAGTTCTGGGACTTTATGACATTTTACAAATAAAGAAAATCCAGTCCTTACAAGGATTCTGCCTAAAGTCGGGTTCTTTGAAGGAGCCTGTCAGATGGCCTGATTAAAGGTGGTGAGAATGTTTCAGGGAGTTTTCAGGACATGCTTGTACCTGTTTCTATCAACGTTTTATTAATCTTCTGGTTTTGGAAAAGTTCCAGAGAGAAAAACTTTCCCAAATCACTCACTCAGACCATGGAACAGACTCTAATAACCACTAGCTGAAGGAGTTCATGTGTTCTTACAGATGGCTGTTGAAAACTGAATCAGGCTTACAGATTTGAGAAAACTGAAAGAAAGAACAAGGAGTGTAGAACCTGACAATTTAGCCAGGCCTTGTTTAGGGCCTCATGAACGCTCTTCCCAAGTTCTTTGCTCTCCAACCTTAATTTTTATAATGAAGTGTTCCCAAAAGAGCAGATACTACCTTCTGATCCTCTTCTGTACACCCATGTGATCTCAAAATGATTGAGAAAAGCTGATGCATCACACTTGGTTGTGTTCATTTGTCAGGGCTGCCAAAACAAAGTACCATAAACTTCATGACTTAAACAACAGCAATTTATTGTCTCACAGTTCTGTAGGCCAGGTGTCTATAATCAAGGTGTCAGTAGGGCTGGCTCCTTCTGAGGGCTAGGAGGGAAGGCGCTGTTCCAGGTCTCTCTTCCTGGCTTTTAGATAGCCATCTTCTTCCTGCATCTCTTTGTGTCTTTCTTCTTTTTATAAGGACAGTAGTCATATTGCCTTAGGGTCCACCCTAATTTCGTTTTAACTTGATTGATTATCTCTGTAAAGACCCTAACTCCATATAAGGTCACTTTTAGTCAGGCTTGGTGGATCATGCTTGTAATTTCAGTGCTTTGGAGAATCCCTTAATCCCAGGAGGGCCTGAGCTATGATCAGGCCACTGTACTCCCACCTGAGCAACTGACTGAGATCCTCTCAAAAAAAAAAAACAACAAGAGTCCACATTCTGAGGTAGGACTCCAACATTCTTTCTAACAGGTTGCTGTTCAACCTATAACATTAGTTTATGCAACTTAGTAAGAAGCTGAGAGAGAAGCCCTTTCTTGTAACATCTAGAAAACCCTCTATTAGGATTGGCCCCTCTAGAGGAGTTTGTTTCTGGGCCAAATGAGAGGAATTAGGTCTAGGATGGTTCAGGAAGAAGCATAAAACTGGAAAGAAAAGGATGTATAGAATCACCAGGAGTTCTGATGACAAGGCTGCAATCAGATGATCTGGAATCTGGCCAAAACCACCTATACAGGTAAACACCAGCCTACGTGCCTGGCATACATTGAAGCTGTTCAGCAAGAATCTGTGGAAATGAAAAGAAATACAGAAGACCAAGCATGGCACAAAAGCAAGGCAAATGGAAGATGGGATTATATCATCTAGGACATTTTATTTGTAAACAACAGAAATTGGCTCTTGCTGATTTTAACAGAAAAATGAATTCATCAGGAGGATAGTGGAACTTTAGGGAAGTGAACATTATGTTCATTACATTGCATGTGGTGGTGACTTTTCAGGTGTATACTTATTTCAAAATTAGTCAAACTATACACTTTTATATGCAATCTACTGTATGTCAGTTATACTTCAATATAAATGTTTGGAAAAGAAATATTAGAAATGTATGCTATGCTGTACACTGATGCTGATGGTGTAAATGATACACTCACTTTGAAAAATTGTAAGGTAGTATATCTAAAAGCTGAATAATGCCATATTCTATAACCTACCATTTCCACTTCTAAGTAGCCACCCAACAGAAACTCACACAAACTTTCACTAAAAACATTTCCAACAATGTTCATGGTGGCACTATTCATATTAATAAAAACTTTAACTGCTGAGATGCTCACCAACAGTAAAATGTTATGAATAAAGGGCTAACTCTATGGGTCTGGGCTGTTCAAAACCTGTACATTCCCAAAGTCTCAGCACTGGCCCTTGTCCTGGTTCCTGGGAAAAGATCTCTGAGCCCTTGGACTATCTTGCCTGAAAAGAACATCTCTGTATGCATAAAGCCTTGGGCTAGGCCAGATAGTTTACACCAACAACGCAATTTATGGAAAATGCCTATTTTTGTATGCCTGAGGCTTTCAGCCGCATTATCAGTTGATCTATGAGGGGCTGGAGACTGAGTAGTTAAGGATAGTCACATGGTCACTGCGTAGCTAAGTAGCTGACCTCCAATAAATATTCTGGACACTGAGGCTCAAGTGAGCTTCCTGGTTGTATCATCACATATCATTGTTGGAAGAATTAAGCAATGGGGGATGGGATGACAGCTGGAAGTTTGTGCCTGGTTTCTCTTGGATTCAACCCTACTTACCTTTTCCTTTTGCTGGTTTTAATCTGTGTTCTTTCAGTGAAATAAACCAGCACCATGAGTATAACAGCTTTTCTGAGTTCTGTGAGGCTTTTCAGCAAATCACTGAATCTGAGAGTGGTCTTGAGGCTCTCCAACACAGATGGATAAATATATTATAGTATATTTGTTGAAAGGAATGCCTTAATATACCAGTAAAAATGAATAAGCTACAACAACACAAAACAATATGGATGACTCTCACAAACATCATGTTGGTCATACACAAAAAGATTTATGATGTGATTCAACTTGTATGAAGCAAGCACAACTAATCTGTGATGTTAGGAAGCAGGATGGTAGTTTTTCCTGGATAGCAGATGGTAGTGACGAGAGGGGGAATAAAGAAACTTCTAGGATGTTTGTATTTTCTGTTTTTTGATTTGAGCACTGGTTATAAACACATGTTCAGTTTTTGAAAATTCATTTTGTAAAAATTCATCATTTATATGTTTGTTTTTCTGTATCTATGTTATACTTCAACAATGTGAAATGTTAAAGGGTACTGGATGGCATGCAGAATCTCTAGAAAAACTGGCAACCAAGCTGGTAGGCTACATAACTAGAAAAGAACCCAAGATCTTACCACAAAACAGATCTATAAAAACTCCACTGCTGCACTACTGAGTACTAAGTGGCCATCTGTTTGCCATCATCACTGTGGCCACTGGGAATACTGCCTCTGAAGAATGGCTTACAAGGGCTCTCACTGCTGCTGCTGTTGCTTCCTGTCCCTAGAACAAACTCTATGTGATCTTTGCTTCTTCCTTAAAGTCTAGAGCAAGTGTGAGTGTTGTTCATGGGTTAGGGTTAGGTCATAGGTTTTCACTCTGGTAGCAAGGGTGATAAAAAAGAAAAGAGTTTGATATTTGTAGTTTCTATCATGGAAAACAAGCTCTGCCTGATTAGAAGAAATGACAGATGCGGGTAGTCAAAAGAATGAGGATGTTCACTGAAGTTGTTTTGCATGTGCAGATCTAAACCAAATTTTAAAAGTGTTTATTTGGTGTTGAGCACAAAATTAGAGGCCTTTACATATGTAAAAACACTTGAACCTCTCAACTGCTCTGTGAAATAATACAGGCCCCAGAGAGGCTCCAGAAATCTACTCAAGGTCTCCCTTTCTTTGTTCTGTGCCTACATGATCTGCAAACTATTGCTAAGGCTGGGGGAAAAAAATCCAAAAGGATTAAGTTATAACAGTGCCTGGTATTAACACAGGGTCAGGAATGGTACCAATTTACAAGCCAGAAGAGAATATTTCATAATTCATGTAGTATTGGGTAGAAAACTCAGGAAGGTTCTTGCTTAAAGGTAGGAAATAATTAGCTTTAATTGAACACAGCTATGTGCCCACCTACCAAATCATAAAAGTAAGACCCAAAAAGATCAAAAGGTCTGGCATATAGATAGAGGTTTGGAAGTCATCAACACATAAACCAAATGTCCCCAAGTCCTCCAGCTTTCTTATGACATCTTTACCTTTAATATATCCAAGTAAAATGACCTGAATTTCAGTTCCATGCATATAAATGTAAGAAGCCTGGGCCTCCTGAACATTCTTAGAGCAAGCTGGAGGAAAAGGCTAGGAGCCAGACCCTTGAGGAATGAGGCACTAGCCAACTGGTCCTCGTGTCTCTGGGCTCAGAGGAGGGTCCTGTGGGCTGCATCCCAGACCTGGAAGAGAAGATTGAAAGGTCAGGCTAGTACCTCAGTAGGAAGAATGAGGCTGGTTTTTGGAATCACTACAGAAGTGCTGACAAAGTGAAGCTACTGGGGTGAAGAAGTCTCAAGAACAAGGAAGCAAAACTGACACAAAAAGGAGCAAGTCTCTTCTCGTTCCTTCAACTTGCCATGTCTGTCCACTGGTAAAGCCTAGTGGAGAACAGCTAGTAAAGCAGAAAAGTGGATGGTAAAATTTCAATTACCACTGAGTATAGAACAATACGTTTAGGGTTGAGAGACAATAACTCAATAACTAGTATGGTCTTCTTGGGGGTGGGGAGTGGATACCTTACTGCTCTGTTTTACAACTCTGATCGGGAATTGTGGTTATAAGAAATGGTCTTATTTGTGGGTCACATGGTGCTGGCCATGCATGACTTCTGTTATAAGTGACTTTTCCTCTTCTAGGGACAAGGTAAACTGTGCATTTGAGGAGAAAGAGGGACAGAACCTAAACTAAAACTGAAAAGTTAGTGTCCTATAAAATTCTTCAAAAAAGCGATCTTCAGCTCTTATATGTTTAAAATTAGCAAAATGAAGTTCTTCATTCAGATGCTTTAGCCAATGTGATGGATATTAAATTTCAAATAGTAGTCTCTGCATTACATCTGCCTCCACCCATAGCAAGAAACTCAGCCCCAAACGGGGAGAAACACAATTTGCTCTGCCAACGTTTGCCAAGAGGGCCTGTTACCCTCTTTTGCAAAAAGGCTGCCTTTTGCATAACAAGGGAAGAAAGCTCCTAATAAAAAGAGAAGTGTAAGAAATAATGCAAATGGAAGTTGAAAGTGCTGTTAAGGGGGGTGGGGAAGTCAGTTTTTACAGGAGAAGGTATGCCCAGGATAGATTCGTCAAAACACCTGGGAATAAATTCTTGGGCAGGAGAAATCCTGGATGTGCACTTGGAAAAGAGTGTCAATTATGTATGTGCAGCCACACGAATAAAGGGGGTTCTAATCCAGGCTGTCATTTTGAGCTACTTTTCCAATTCTGCAGAACAGTGGCAATAACAGCACTTCTGTTGCTCTACTCACCTCTTCGGCCTTATATTCCTTTTGAACTTGATAAGCCCAAACTTTAAAACATCGTTTTCATTGTGGAGCATCTCAGAATCATAGAATGTCGGATCTAGACAGCACCTTGGAGCAGGAGAAATCACAAAGAGCTAAAAGGAATTCTGTAGCAATAAAAATTTTATAACTATGAACAAAGGACTCTGGGGAGATAGAGTTACACGTAAGTGTTTGAAAACTAATATTAAGGAAGGAAAGAGATTGTTTGAAATGGTTCAAGGAAATAACTAAAAAAAGAAAAACCAATTTAAAATAAAGCAACTGACTCGGCGCCTGTGGCTCAACAGGCTAAGGCGCCAGCCATGTACACCTGAGCTGGCGGGTTCGAATCCAGCCTGGGCCTGCCAAACAACAATGACGGCTGCAACCAAAAAACGGCCGGGCGTTGTGGCAGGTGCCTGTAGTCCCAGCTACTTGGGAGGCAGAGGCAGGAGACTCACTTGAGCCCAGGAATTGAGGGTTGCTGTGAGCTGCGATGCCACAGCACTCTATCCAGGGTGACAGCTTGAGGCTCTGTCTCAAAAAATAAATAAATAAATAAAATAAAGCAACTGTGAATTAGAATGAGAATTACATTTTAATGCTGAAGGTAGAAAGTAATGGAGACTATTCATTTTGATAAATATTTTTTATCATTATTTTATTTCATTAAATAATGCAGGGATATTTCATTCAGGAAACTGAAACAATGTAAGTAAATTCTGAGTAGATAGTATTATTATTCAAAACTTTTTAGAGATGTGGATTCCTCACATACAGGAAAGACAGAGCAACTTAGATATAAACAAGCATTATGCTAGTCATACTTAATGAGCCCAACAAAGGGCTACCACCCCCAGCACAGAAAGCCTACTCTGTTTCCATCCTAAGTCAACTTAAACCACCAAATCATACACATTGTTTCCAGTAAATTGTTCATAGGTAAACATGTGCATAAATTCTTTAGTGATCTTGGAGAATTAGCACTACTAACTGCAGGTGTGCTAATTAATCTCTTTCATAAAGTTATTTTCTTTTAATTTTTATTTATTTTTTATTTTTTCTGGGGACGACTCTCACTTTGTCACCTTTGGTAGAGTGCTTTGGCATCATAGCTTACAGCAACCTCAAATTCATGGGCTCAAGTGATCCTCTTGCCTCAGCCTCCCAAATAGCTAGGACTATAGGGGCCCACCACAACACCCAGTCTACTTTTTGACACAGGGTCTGCCTCTTGTTCAGGCTGGTCTCGAATTCCTGAGCTCAGGCAATTCATCCCCCTCAACCTTCCAGAGTGCTAGAATTACAGGCATGAGCTACCTTGCCTGGCCTTCTTTTAATTTTTTAATGAAAACTTTGTATGGCATTGATTTGACATACTGAGAAATGGTAGGGTCAAGCTAACAGAATAATGGAATTTGGTTTGGGGTTATGTTAAAGACCAGAAATGCACTAGAAGGAAAAGGTGACTGTCATAATTTGGAAGCATTGGCTTTACATGTTGTAGGGATGAGGAGGATCCTAACCACATATCTGTTACTTCAGCCACAGCAACCCACACCTAAAAAGTCTCACTAGTTACCAGGGTTTTTAAGTAGAGAGGATGACGTCACGAAAATTGGTTGGTGTGCTTTCTCTTAGTTCATTTCATAAGCACAATTATTAGGTACCTGCTGTGTGCAGGCATTCTGCTTGAAGAAGGGGACACAAAAGAGCTATGGAGGCAGAAGTGTACAATGGTTAAGAAGTTGGGATTTAGAGTCAAATAGAACTGGGTTAGAATCTTAAGTGGGTCACTAACTTGCTATGTGTTCTCCGGCAAGTAACTTGACTTCTCTGAACCTCATTACTACTCTACAGGATGCTTATGCAATGATGTAAGCAAAACGCACAACACAGTATAAACACATAGTAAGACATCAACAGATGGTTGTTGGTAATATCAAATATGAATACTTAGTAACAATGAAAATATGCTCGCCATCAAGGGTGGCGAATTTGAGCCCGGCCCGGGCCTGCTAAACAATGACAACTGCAACCAAAAATCTCTGGGCATTGTGGTGGGCACCTGAAGTCCCAGCTACTTGGGAGGCTGAGGCAAGAGAATCGCTTAAGCCCAAGAGTTTGAGGTTGCTGTGAGCATCACAGCACTCTACCGAGGGCAACATAGTGAGACTCTGCCTCAAAAAAAAAAAAAAAAATCAATTGTTTGAGCCCTGGGAGCTTGCAATCTAGTTTGAAAACAGAAGCTGACATACCTCTTCATAAAGAAAATAGTGTTATAACAGAGGTTCAAATAAAGTAAAATGGAAGGAGATAGGTTCTCAGCTGTTTCATAGAAAAAACAACAGTGAAAAATTATTTGTTTCTATCAGGAAAGAGAAGAGATTGTGGAAAGTTTTACAAAGGATGTAACATCTGAACTATTAAGAAAAATTAATTTCTTTTTTTAAATTTATATTTACTTATTTATTTTTATTGTTTGGGATTCATTGAGGGCACAAAGAATTAGGTTACACTGATTGCAGTTGTTAGGTGAAGTCCCTCTTGTAATAGTGTCTCACCCCCAAGAGGTGTGCCATACACCATGATCCCCCATTCCCCTCCCTTCTCCCTTATTCCCATACCTCACTCCTTGTATTAGATCATCTCCTGCCTTCATATTAGAACTGAGTGCATTGGATCCTTGCTTATCTATTCTTGTGATGCTTTACTAAGAAAAATGTGTTCCACCTCCATCCAGGTTAATACAAAAGATGTAAAGTCTCCATTTTTCTAATGGCTGAATAGTATTCCATGTTATACATATACCATAGCTTGTTAATACATTCCTGGGTTGGTGAGCATTTAGGTTTTGGCAATTTCAAATTGAGCTGGGATAAACAGTCCAGTGCAAATGTTCTTATGATAAAAGGATTTTTTTTCTTCTGGGTACATGACTAGTAATAGGATTGTAGGATCAAATTGGATGTCTAATCTGAGTTTTTTGAAGATTCCCCATACTTCCTTCCAAAAAGGCTTTATTAGCTTGCAGTTCCCACCAGCAGTATAAAAGTGTTCCTTTCTCTCCACATCCACACCAGTATCTGCAGCTTTGAGACTTTGTAATGTGGGCCAGTCTCACTGGGGTTAGATGATATCTCAGGGTGGTTTTGATTTGCATTTCTCTGATGATCAGGGATGATGAGCACTTTTTCAAATGTTTGTTAGCCATTCATCTGTCTTCATCAGAGAAGGTTCTGTTCATATTTCTTGCCCAGAGGTAGATGGGATTGTTTACTTATTTTTTGTTGATTAATTTGAGTTCTCTGTAGATTCTAGTTATCTTCTCTTTGTCAGATTCATACCCCGAAAATATCTTTCCCATTCTGAAGGTTGTCTTTTTGCTTTACTTGTAGTGTCCTTAGCTGTGGAGAAGCTTTTCAGTTTAATTAAGTACTATTTGTTAATTTTTGTTATTGTTGCGATGGCCACTGAAGTCTTTTTCATAAAATCTTTTCCTACTCCAACATCATCAAGAGTTTTCCCCACAGTTTCTTCTAAGATTTTTATCGTTTCATGTCTTAGATTTAAGTCTCTGATCCATCTTGAGTCAATTTCTGTAGGGGGTGAAACGTGTGGGTCAAGTTTCAGTCTTTTCATGTTATCCAGTTCTCCCTGCACCATTTGTTGAATAAGGATTCTTTTCCTCACTGTACGCTTTTGTTTGGTTTATCAAAGATCCAATGGCACTTAGAGACTGGTTTCATCTCTTGGTTTTCTGTTCCATATGTCTATGTCTCTATTTTTGTGCCAATACCATGCTGGGTTTTTTGTTTGTTTGTTTGTTTGTTTGTTTTGAGACACTCTCAAGCTGTCACCCTGGGTAGAGTGCTGTGGCATCACAGCTCACAGCAACCTCAAACTCTTGGGCTCAAGTGATTCTCTTGCCTCAGCCTCCCAAGTAGCTGGGACTACAGGTGCCCACCACAATGCCTGACTATTTCATTTGTTGCGGTTGCCATTGTTGTTTTTTAGATGGCCGAGGTTGGGTTTGAACCTGCCAGGCTTGGTGTATGTGCCCAGCACCGTAACCACTGTGCTATGGGCACCAAGTCACCATGCTTTTTTGATTACTATGGACTTGTAATATAGCCTAAAGTCTGGTATGGTGATGCCTCTGACCTTGATTTTATTACTGAAAATAGCGTTAGCTATATGGGTTTTTTTCTGATTCCATACAAAATGAAGTACTATTTTTTCCAGTTTTTTAAAATATGATGTTGGTATTTTAATAGGGATTACATTGAATCTGTAGATTGCTTTGGGTGGAATAGACATTTTGGCAATGTTGATTCTTCCCAGCCAAGAGCATGGTATGTTCTTCCATTTGTTAGTGTCTTCTGCAATTTCTTTTCTTGGGGTTTCTTAATTCTGTTTGAAAAGATCTTTCACCTCTTTTGTTAGGTATATTCCTAAGTATTTCATTTTCTTTGAAGCTACTGTGAAGGGAATTGTGTCTTTGATTTGCTTCTCAACTTGGCTGTTATTGGCGTATACAAAGGCTACTGATTTGTGGACATTGATTTTATACCCCGAGACATTACTATATTTCCTGATAACTTCCAGGAGTTTTGTGGTTGAGCCTCTTGGGTTTTCTAAGTATAAGACTATATCATAAGCAAAGAGGGAGAATTTGACATCCTCTGCCCCCATTTGGAGGCCCTTTATATCTTTCTCTTGCCTGATTGCTTTGGCTAGAACTTCCAGAACTATATCGAATAATAGTGGCGATAGTGGACATCCTTGTCTGGTTCCAGTTCTAAGTGGAAAAACTTTCAGTTTGACACCATTCAGTACAATGTTAGGTGTGGGTTTGTCATAGATGGCTTCAATCAGCTTAAGAAATAAGCCACCTATGTCTATTTTCTTAAGTGTTATTGTTAGAAAAGGATGCTGAATTTTGTCAAATGTTTTTATTGCATCTATTGAAAGGATCATATGCTCTTTGTTTTTGCCTCTGTTGATATGGTGGATTACACTTATGGATTTGTGTGTGTTATACCAACCTTGCATCCCTTGGATGAAGCCTACTTGATTGTGATGTATAATTTTTTAATGAGTAGCTGTAATCTATTAGCTAAGATTTTGTTGAGTATTTTTACATCAATATTCATTAGTGAAATTGGTCTGTAGTTCTCCTTTTTGGTTGAATTCTTTCCTGGTTTTGGAATGAAGGTGATGTTTGCTTCATAGTATGTGTTGGGGAAGGTTCCTTCCTTGTCAATGTTTTGGAATATGTTCTGCAATGTAGGTACAAGCTCACCTTTGAAGGTGTGATAGAATTCTGATGTGAAGCCATCTGGTCCTGGGCTTTTTTTTTTTTTTTTTTTTTTTTGGTGGCAGCTTTTTTATTGTTGCTGCAATCTCAGTGCATAATATTGGTCTGTTCAAGAGATCTATCTCTTCCTGGTAAAGTCTAGGAAGATGGTGTGATTCAAGGTATTGGTCCATTTCCTCCACATTGTCAAATTTCTGGGCATAAAGTTTTTGGTAGTAGTCAGAAATAATCTCTTCTATCTCTGTGGTATCAGTTGTTATTTCCTTCTTTTCATTTTTGATTGAAGTTATTAAAGATTTTACTTTTCTATTTCTGGTTAATCTGGCCAATAGTTTGTTGATTTTATTTATCTTTTCAAATAACCAACTTTTTATTTCCTTAATTTTCTAAATGATTCTTTTATTTTTAATATAATATACTTCTGATTTTAATTTTGGCTATTTCTTTGGTTATTTCTTATTTCTGCTAGGTTTGGGATTGGATTGGTCATCTTTTTCCATTTCTTTGAGATGATTCATTAGGTTGCTGATGTGCTCTCTCTCTCTGTTTCTTGGATATAGGCATCTGGTGCAATAAATTTCCCTTGTAGGACTGATTTTGTAGTGTCCCATAGGTTTTGGTAGCTTGTGGCAGCTTTTAGGTCTTGATTGTTGTCGTGGTAGCTTTTAGGTCTTGATTGTTGTTATGTTCCAGGAAATTAATGATTTCTTTTTTTATCTCTTCCTTGATCCAACTGTCATTCAGCATATGGTTGTTTAATTTCCATGCCTTTGGGTGAGGACAACAATTTTTATTGAAGTTAAGTTCCACCTTTTTTGCCTTGTGGTCTGAGAAGATACAAGGTAAAACTTCAATTCTTTTTATTTTGTTGAGGTTTGATTTGTGTCCTAGGATATGATCTATTTTGGAGAATGTTCCATGGGCTGATGATAAGAATGTATATTCTTTAGCTTTGTGATGGAGTGTTCTATATATGTCTATCAAGCACAGTTGTTCTAGGGTCTCATTTAAGTCCCTTGTATCTTTTTTTAGTTTCTGTTTAGAGGATCTGTCCAGCTCTGTAAAAGGAGTGTTAAAGTCACTTGCTATTATAGTGTTATGGGATATCATATTGCTCAAACTAATTAAGGTCTGTTTCAAGAATCTGGGAAAATTTAATTTGGGTGAATAAATATTTAGAATTGAAATGTCTTCTTGTATTATTCCCTTGACCAATATGAAGTGGTTTTTTGTTGTTTTTTTTTTTTTTTTTTTTTTTGTCTTTTTGAATTTTTTGTCTTTTTTTGAATTTAGTTGCTTTAACTCCATGGGTATCTGAAAATAAGATTGCAACCCCTGTTTTCTTCTGATTTCCATTTGCTTGAAAAATCATCTTCTATTCCTTAATACTGAGTTTTAATTTGTCCTTCGAGGCTAGGTGTGTTTCCTTAAGATAGCAAATGGATGGCTTGTGCTTTTTTATCCAGTCAGCCATGCTATGCCTCTTAAGGGGGGAATTCAAGCTACTAACATTTATTGAGATAATTGGTAAGTGTGGTGGAATTCTATTCATTTTGTTTTGTGGGAGTCCATTGCTTAGTTTTATCTTTTGCATCATTGTGGTTGCTAGGTTTTGTCCTTCAGTTTCTGGGTATTTGCTTTGCTGGTGGTCCATTGTAATGGTTAGTGTATAGAATAGGTCTAACTGTTCCCTGTAGAACTGGTCTTGTGGCAAACTTCCTCAATGCTTGCATATCAGTAAATAATTTGATTTTTCCATCAATTTTAAAACTTACCTTAAGAGATATAGAATTCTGCACTGAAAATAGTTTCGTTTAAGTAGTTTAAGGGTGAATGACCATCACCATCATCTTCTGGCTTGAAAAGTTTCATTTGAGAAGTCCGCAGTCACCCTGATGGATTTGCCCCTGTCAATTGGCACTTACTCCTGGCAGCTTGCAGAATCTTCTCTTTTGTCTTGACTTTGGACAAGCTCATGACAATGTGTCTTGGAGAAGATCTATTTGAGTTGAGGTGACCAGGGGTATGATATCCCTCTGAAAGGAGTGTGTCAGAATCTTTGGTGATATTTGGCACATTTTCATATATGATATCCTCTGTACATATATATATATATATACAGAGGAAAGGACTTCCTTTCCTCTGGGGCCTTCTTCTCCCCCTTCTGGGAATATATAACTCATATGTTTGAACACATGAAGTCCCATTATTTTATCAGTGAACTTTCTGCTTTCTCGCTCTTTTTTTTCTGTATTTTTAACTGCCTGAGTTAGCTCAAGACCTTTATCCTCTACCTCTGAGATTCTTTCTTCTGCATGGTCTAATCTGTTATTGATACTTTCTACTGCATCTTTAAGTTCCCTGTTTGACTGCTTCAATTCCTTAAGATCTGCTAAATCCTTTCTATATTCTTCATATCATTCATCTCTTACTTGATTCTATTTTTAGATTTCCTTTTGTTATTTTCCACTTTATCAGCAATTTCCTTGTTTTCACCATCCATATTTTAAATTCCCCTTCTGTCATTTCTAACTTTTCTTTATCGGTGGAATCCTCTGCTGTAGATACCTCATGATCCCATGGCAGGGGGGCAGTTGCTCTGTTCTAGTTGTTCAAATTGCCAGGATTTTTCTGCTGTTTCTTCCTCATGAGTGTTTTCTTTTTGTCTGTTTCCTTGCCTTACTTTTTCCTTTCACTTCCTCTTGCTCTTTAAGTTACCACGCCTCTGACCTAGGGTGCCGAGGTGGCCTTTTGGTAAAGGACTAAAAAGATGAGAAGAGTGAAGAGCAAGGATGGATAAAAGGCAAAAAAAGAGAAAGGAGAAAGGAAAGGGGGGTGAGTAAAAGGGAAGACTGACAAAAAGAGGAGAGAAGCAGAATAGTGGTGTACAGTAGAATACTTTGACCCACAAACCTCAGATCCCAATCTTTGGTTGGGGAGGGCAGGTTTGGGTGGGTCCTTTGGCATTTGCAGCTCTTTCCCAGCCTGAGCAGACACAGGACCCCGCCTCCACAAAATAGAGAAGAAAAACAAAAATACTATAAATTAAACCAAAACAAACCAAAAAACCTTAAGGGATAAAATTTGGGGAACAAACAGATAATAGGGACAGAAAACTACCAAAATTGAAGCCCTTATTATTAAAGAAGGCAACAGTGGAAAATTATATTTACATGAGAAAAATAAAGAAAAGAATAAAGAAAAACCTAGAGAAAAAATTGAAAAAAATTTTTTAAAGAAAAAAATCTATATATATGTATATACACACATCTTGCTGTATACATATGTATATATATATCTTGCTGCTATTATGTATACATGTATATATACATATATACATATACATATACACATATACAGCAAGGTGTATATATATGTAAAAAAACCACATACATAGGTTTTTTTCTTTAGATAATTTTTTTCAATTTTTTTCCATAGGTTGTTCTTTTTTTCATATATATATATATATGTATACACACACACACATATATATATAGATATTGCTGAATATTGCCTGGGCAACAGGTGATCTTCTAGGTTATGAGATGCTAATCACAATATAGCTGTATAAGATGGAAACTGGAAGCCTCGGCTTACTTCTTTACCCTCAAACCCTGCAGGGTCGGGAGCCTGAATTTCTCTTCAGCCCACTTACTAGACACGCCTCAACCTTTCCAAGCTGTGTCCCTTGACTAAGTACTGGCTTTCCCAGGAAAACACGTGTTGCTCAGATCTCTCCAGAAGTGGCTGCCCTGCTTATCAAGTGCACTACAACTGGCCTCACTCTAGGACCCTGAGAGCCAAGCAAAGCAGGTCTCCCACAATGGCTGTACCCAGCCTGTGAGCACTGTTCAAAGTCACTTGCTTACTTGCTCATGGTGTCCCAAGGTAACTCAAACAAGTACAAGTGTCCAAGTCCAGGCTCGGTGCCTGTGGCTCAACGAGCTAAGGCGCCAGCCATGTACACCTGAGCTGGCGGGTTTGAATCCAGCCTGGGCCCGCCAAACAACAATGAGGGCTGCAACCAAAAAAAAAAAAAAAAAAAAAATGGCTGGGCGTTGTGGTGGGTGCCTGTAGTCCCAGCTACTTGGGAGGCAGAGGCAGGAGACTCGCTTGAGCCCAGGAATTGGAGGTTGCTGTGAGGTGTGATGCCACAGCACTCTATGCAGGGTGACAGCTTAAGGCTCTGTCTCAAAAAACAAAAAAACAAACAAACAAACAAGTGTCCAAGTCCAAAAAAAACCTCCCAGGGAAAGCCTTCCCTATCTGCAAATTCTTGCTGCTACTGTAGCAGTTGCCACTGCAGCCACCACAGCCAACCAGCCTCAGACCAGTCACAAACATTTGCCACTCCTCCACTGCTTTTGTCCTCCTTTTGGAGTCCTAAAATCTCCTGTTGCCTTCCTATGCCCCTGAAGGGATGTTTGTCAGTATAGCCCACAAGCCAGAGGTATCTGGAGTCTTCTCTACCCAATCTCCCCAACTGTGCCCAGTTGCAAAGAAACTATCTCTAGTCTGCCATCTTGTTCCGTCCCCCCCAAAAGTTAATTTCTTACCATCAGTTTGTCTAAGTACTCTATAAATTTGTACCTGTAGTGATAACACGAGAATGGACAGATAGTGCATGTAAAAACTGATTAAAGTTATTATGGGGTGAATTTTGTTCCCCTCTCCCAGAAAATTTATATGTTGTTTGTTTTGTTTGTTTGTTTTGTTTTTTTTTGAGACAGAGTCTCACTATGTCACCCTCGGTAGAGTGCCGTGGCATCATAACTCACAGCAACCTCCAACTCCTGGGCTTAGGTGATTCTTTTGCCTCAGCCTCCGAAGCAGCTGGGACTACAGTTGTCATTGTTGTTTAACAGGCCCCCACTAGGTTCGAACCCACCTGTCCCGGTGTATGTGGCCGGTGCCCTACCCACTGAGCATGGGTGCTGAGCCCAAATTCGTATGTTGAAGTCGTAATCCCCTATACCTCAGAAGGTGACTTTATTTGGAGATATGGTTTTCATTTGGAGATAGGAAGGCCATGTGAGGACACAAGGTGAAGATAGCCATCTACAAGCCAAAGAGAGAGGCCTCAGAAGAAACCAACCTTGCCAACACCCGTATCTCAAACATCTAGCCTACAGAACTGTGAGAAATACATTTCTGTTGTTTTAGCCACCCAGTCTGCAGTACTTTTTCATGATAGTCGTAGCAAAATAATACACAAATATATACTAGCACTGAATAGATAATAAATGTGGAATTATAATTCCATAGAGAAAGAATATATGGGTCTAGGAAAATCACCTATTTGTTTATAAGAAAACGAAGTAGATTCCTACATCATACTACATACAAAAATAAAGTTTAAATGGTGCTAAATGTCTAAATGTAAAAATAAAGCATATTAGAAAACACAGAGATATATTTTATAACCTCAGGGTCTCTAAGCAAGTCAGTAAACCCAGGAACCAAATTTGACATGCATGACAGGGTGATGGCAGTCTTGGGGTTAAGGATAACTTTGAGCTAGTTTCAAGGCTGCAATGAATGAAGAACCCACCAGGGAAAGAGAACGAGGTTATCTTAAAGTAACACCAGCCAAGATTCAGAAATCTTCGCAAGTGAGGGGTGTAGGAGAAATACTAGACGAGGAAAGAGAGCAAGAGAACGATCCCTCTCTCTTCTACTGCAAGTGGTCAGTGTTTAGCAGTTCTCAGCTGAAGGGAAAGGAGAAAACTTAAGGGCCAATCAGGTTGAAAACGTTTATTTTTCTTAGACAATGCAACATCAAATTGAAACTGTTTTTATAACATAAAATTACTGTAGGATTTTCTAGTTCCTCTGAGCAACCAAAAAAGTCATGAGGACTGCCCCCAAATTTATTTATTTATTTATTTATTTTCTGTTCAGGATCTCATTTATTTCACTCAGAAACACTCATGAGGGACAGTCACCACAGATGCAGACGAGGCTGACTGGCAAGCAGTGCCAGCTGGAAGTGGCCAAGATATTGTGAGGAGGACTAGAGAGGCCAGAGGGGCTAGAGAGACATTGCTCCCGCCTGGAAGGTTGTAAGACAATCAGTGGCTTTCAGATCCTGACTTACAGCACTAGGTCCTACACAGGAAAGTGTCCACCAGGGGAGATGTGGAAGATACCAGAGGTCCTGAGGGTCAAGGCTGCTCTCACACACCAGGCTGTTCAGGGAGGTCACAGTGCTCCGTGCCCTGTTTCAAGCAGCATGCTTTCCAGGTACAGCTTGCTGTCACTCTCCATGTAGGGCTGGTACAGCCACATTGACAAGTAGCTCAGGGTGAGGTCATGGTCAGAGGAATGTACAAGCTCTTCAACCACAGTTTGCTTCAGGAGCAGCTCCTTCCTGTACATGTCAGAAAGCTTTCAGGAAACCTCATAGAAATGGGTTATAGGCAATGTGTGAAACAGAAGGGGCCGTTTACTCTCCCCCCCATAATGGTAATTTTCTAGTTCACATATTCCCTTGGTTGTTGAAGACAGTGTTTCCATTTTCACCTCCAAAGAATGTGTGCATAGGAGTGCACTGGGGAGGACAGCTCATAACTGCAATGGGGAAGGACAGGGAGCAGTGAGTTCAATGGCACAAGTCTGGAAGATGCTTTGGACCTCAAGGATCTCAGGGCCTTGCTATGGAAAAGATAGATACATCGGGGAACAATAGCAGTGACAGGCAGGGCTGGGGAGCCAGAGCAGGCTTGGGGAAGGAATAGTGGACATTACAACGCAGCTGGCCAGCATTTGCTTGGAACTATATGAAAAACACATCCCAAAGCTCACAGAAAAACTGTGGTGGCAGAAGGAGCTTCTACATGGACAGGTGAAGACGTGAACCGTGAAATTTGGGTTGGTACTGTTAAAACAACCAGTCTGGATTCAGAGATCAATAAGACCTCAGAAAACTCAAGATGGCTCATACCCATGTTCTACACTATGTATATATTGGTAATAAGTATCCGTTCTTTAACAAAATCTATAGAGCACCTGGGAAGCACTGATGTAACGACGGACAAGACATAGTCCCTGCCTTAAAGGCCCATGAATGAAAAAGTTTCCAGTTAAGGGGCTACAGAGGCTTGGCGCCCATAGCTCAGTGGTTAGGGCGCTGGCCACATACACTGGGACTGACGGGTTCGAACTTGGCCCAGGCCTACTAAAGGACAATGACAATGACAACAAAAAAATAACTGGCATTGTGGCAGACACCTGTATTTCCAGCTACTTGGGAGGCTGAGGCAAAAGAATCACTTAAGCCCAAGAGTTGGAGGTTGCTGTGAGCTGTGACATCACAGCACTCTAGCAAGGGTGACGTAGTGAGACTCTGTCTCCAAAAAGAAAGGGAGGGGGGGCTACAGACAAGTAACACAGATACTCTTGAAGGTTGTTAAGTGGTAGGATAGTTACGTGCTGGGTGTAATGAAAGTGTATAGAAGTCTTGTATTCCCCCCAGGCAGTGGGTCTCAAACTTCCATGTGTATCTGAACTGCCGGGGATCTTGTCAAAATGCAGATTCTGATTTAGCCAATCTGGGGAGGAGCCTGGGATTCTGCATTTCTAACAAGTTGCCGGGATTGGTGATGCTCGTGCTGCTTGTTCATGGGTTACCTGAGTAGCAAGACTTTAAGGAACATCTAACTGACCTTGTAGGAGAGTTAATTCTCCTCTTCACAGGCAAAAATAAATAATCCTATATTCTCTTAACTTTGAGATATTCAAAGTTAAATAAATGATTTAAAATATGATATTCAAAATTTTAGTAATAAAGGCTAATTTACATTCCAGTAATTATTCCTCACATTATTGTACCCATGTATAGTCTAGGTTGCACCAATATTAATGCTCCTGGGTGATTCAACTGAGGAAGACATATATTATTTGCATGTGTAATTACCTTTTATCTTTTCAAAATTCATGGAAGAACATACCTTTATAAGCTTCACTGTGACAAGCAACTTCTCTACCACAAATTGCATGCATATCACCTTTCTTTTAGATAAGTTTAGCTGCCACCTCCTTCAAGATTCCCTCACCTCCAGCTGTAGTTCTCCCAGGAGGTGGAAGTGAGAATTGGGACAATTATGGAGATAAACACCTCAAGCCTTGGCCTTTCCACCAGAACCCAAGACAAATATTTAACAATCATTTAAGGGACCATCCTCTTTGGCCACTTCTACCCAGGCAGTGGAATCAGAAATATGGACAAGGAGGGCAGGGATTGCTTTTCTAACCCCAGTGATCACCACCAGCAGAGGCAGGGCTAGCCCAAGCACATACCTGTTTCCAGTTAAATCCTTAATTTTCAAATTAACAGGTGTTAGAAGGGCCACACCACCTGTCCCACCCACCCCCTCACTCTATCCTCCTAGATAGGCAAAACTCTTTTACTTAAGGAAAAACTATATTTTCCTTATTTCTAAAACCAAATTGTTAGTTTTCATAAAGAATTATAGGTAGCATGACCACCAATTTGAAAATTCTCCTGGGGTTGAGCCATTTTCCTTAAAAGGAAAGGCTTCATTCCTCTTCTGGGTTGGTGCTCGGACTCTTAGAGGCATGACTCTTAAAGGCATGACTGCTGACAAGGTGGATAAAACCAAGTGCTGAGAGGAAGGCAACACAGCTTTAATGGCCCACTCCATCAGAAACAGCAAGCTCACTGGGGGCCCTGAATGTTTCTACTAAAGTAATAATTTGCACTTAAATCCTGAGTGGAAATTCTCACGACTGGATGAAAGGAGATGGAGTTAGAGACTCCACAACCACAGATGGTTGAAGACAGAAATGGGCAGATTACGCTCAGACCTGGGGTTGGGGCAGGATGTGATTGGGAGAGTCACAAAACAAAGAAGCTCCCTCTTCTAGATTAGGATTGCTCCTTCCCTAATTTGAAAAGGACAAGGTGGCTCGGCGCCTGTGGCTCAACGGGCTAAGGCATCAGCCACGTACACCTGAGCTGGTGGGTTCGAATCCAGCCGGGCCCGCCAAACAATGGTGGCTGCAACTAAAAAACGGCCGGGCGTTGTGGCGGGCGCCTGTGGTCCCAGCTACTTGGGAGGCATAGGTAAGAGACTCACTTGAGCCCAGGAATTGGAAGTTGCTGTGAGCTGCGATGCCACAGCACTCTATCCAGGGTGACAGCTTGAGGCTCTGTCTCAAAAAAGAAAAGAAAAGAAAAGAAAAGAAAAGAAAAGGACAAGGAGCTAGTGGCAAGAGAGATGGGGGTATTGGGTATATCTAGCTGTGTTTTCGGGTTCCGGGCTTAGAGAAAGAATTGATCTCCCTGACCTAAGAAGATGGATAGTGCCACGGCAACTGGGATAGAGAACCGAGTGAAAGTTTGAGAGCCACTGAATATCAAGTAGAGATCTCACTGAGAAGGTAGAACTTGATGGGAGGCTCCTGTGAAGCTCCCTCATGGGAAAGGGGCTGCAAGAAAGAGATGGGTGTTGGCCTGAGGGAAACTATCACCACTAAGGAAGTGCGTTTTATTTTATTTATTTATTTTTTTTGAAACAGAGTCTCACTATGTCACCCTAGGTAGAGTGCTGTGGCGTCACATCTCACAGCAACCTCAAACTCTTGGGCTTAAGTGATTATCTTGCCTCAGCCTCCCGAGTAGCTGGGACTACAGGTGCCTGCCACAATGCCCAACTATTTTTTGTTGCAGTTGTCATTGTTATTTTAGCTGGCCCGGGCCGGGTTCGAACTCACCAGCCTCCATGTATATGGCTGGCACCATAAGCACTATGCTACAGGCGCAGAGCTGAGGAAGTGCATTTTAAAATGTGGATCTGATAGGAGCTCTCAAAGTACTTCAGCAAACTTCAGTGCATTTTAAAATGTGGATCTGATGGGAGCTCTCAAAGTACTTCAGCATCTATGCTTCAAACTCCACCTGGGAAATCCCTCTACTACAGCCATGTCCCTACCTGACAGCTCCCAAGCAGTCAGCATCACCAGAAAAGATGTTACAAATACAAAATCTCTCACTCCTCGCCCAGACCTACTGAATTAGAAACGCTAAGGTGGGGGCCAGCCACCTGTGTGTTAACACACCCTGCCAGTGATTCTAATGCAAGTTCAAGTTTGGCCTCAGCTATACAGAAAAGTGTCCTTCTTAAGGGGAGGACCAGTGCCTGATGAGTATAGAATTATTCTTAAATGTGACAAATACTCAAAACTGAAAAGGAAAAGGTATAAATGTTGTATAGTTTATAGAGCAATTAAAAACATCAAAATTACTGAATTGTGGTTATAATGGGAACACACAGGGATTTTTGAAAGTGAATTTTGGGAAAGTAAAAATGCACCATCTGTGGATGTAGGATAATTACTCCCTATATGGTGGGGGCACACAAGGAAATGTTGTCATATGAAGTAGCAGAAGTCCTTTAATCATGCAATAAGGTAAAATCTGGTATTGCATAAACTTGTCCTGATGAGTGATGTTAAATGCTTCCTATTCCTCTCCTGATTTTATTTAATGCTGTCCTTGGGGGAGCAAAAGACTGAGACTATATCTATGGATCTAGTGGGATGAGAGTGATTTCTCAATGGAATTCATAATAAAAAATGGTTTCTGTCTTCTAGGCTAGCAGCTTCTCCATCATTCTAACTGCCTGCCCTTCATTCTCTATCTGGGCTGGAAAAATTCCCAGAGAATGGAGTCATTTTCCTGATGGGGACTCTCAGCCCTGACTGGAAGGAGAAGAAGATTAGTGGGGTTTTAGTTTTTGTCCTGATGTAATTTGGAAGTCTCATCAACTCAGAGCTATCCTGCAGACACATTTTCTCATTTTTTTCTTTCTTGTTTCTTAACTAGAATTTAACACTTGGGGCCCCTTCCTTTCTCTTTGGTGTTCTCTTTAATAAATATATATTGGTATGCATTAATGAAACACCTACTGTGTGTAGTGTGCAGTGCAAGATGACTTCACAATCCACATTTTCATCTCGGCGTCTTCTTCAACATTTGAAAAGAAACAAAGGATGAAATATCTCCCCTCACTCACTTGTCACTATTTTTCCAGGCACTGCTTTATGTTGCTTTTCAAGTAGAGAAACTGGGATTCTTCAGATTTTAAGCCATTTGTAAAAAAGCAGATAATCCTTAGAAAGCATAGAGAACACATGAATATCCTCTCACAGTGGGATTGCCGCCTTGATCTACGACTTTCCCGGCTTCATAGTTTCTGTTGCTTATTTTTCGGCTCAGTAGAGGACAAGGGGTGGGAGTGAGTTGCACAAAATAACAGTTAATTACTTCCACTCCTTATTGTGCTACTTTGCAGCAGGGAGAATACACTTAACACCTCTCATCATTTGAGGCAGATACCTTGGGCCTCTCCATCCTTGCAGATATACGGTATAGCCCCTGGACTCTGGTCAGCTGCCTTTCACCAAGGCACCTGAGTCACCATGGCAATCAAATAGGTACTCCTCCAGGCTGCAAGGCAGAGATGCCCACACTGTAAGCACAAGCCAATTGGCTCCCAGAAACTGAGATTGCAGTAGTTTTCAGAATATGAGACACAGAATATCTATATTTACAAATATAACTTCTTTTTAACATCACCAGAATCATTTCATAAAGGAATGTTTAAGAGCTAGGTAATGATATGAACCTTATTTATAGAGAATCCAGAATAGGAATTTATATGATTTTTCATGAAGATACGCTGGGTCTCTGATCTACTAATCTTAGTCCATAAATTCCTAGCATTGCACATTGTGTATTTGTATTCCTCTTTAACAAAACAACATCATGCCTTTCTTTTGTTGTTGTTGTTTTGAGACAGTCTCACTCCATCACCCAGGTTAGAGTGCCATGGCCTCAGCCTAGCTCGCAGCAACCTCAAACTCCTAGGCTCAAGCAGTCCTCCTGCCTCAGCCTCCCAAGTAGTTGGAACTACAAGTGCCTGCCGCAATGCCTGGCTAAGTTTTCTATTATCAGTGGAGATGGGGTCTCACTCTTGCTCAGGCTAGTTTCCTGAGCTCAAGGGATCCTCCGACCTCAGCCTCCCAGAGTGGTAGAATCACAGGCGCAAGCCACTGCACCCAGCTCCTATCTCTTTCCAACACTTGCCTCAACCCAGGAAAAAGTGATCATGAAACAACCATCTGAAATGAAGTCTGCTTTGTGCTTGTCCCTTGGGAAAAAGCTTTGATCACCAGATGTGCTGTGGGTGTTTGGCAGGCTGCTGGCTTTTGCCCACGATAAAGAAGCTTCTCTGAAGGTTTAGATATTTTTAAAAATAGAAGCAAAAAGGCAGCCTGTGAGTCTCAAGGGTTTATATGAATGGCACTCTTGCCTACCCCCACCATTTCTAGGGTCACCTCTTTTTCTAGTGTCTCCAATTGGCCCAGGGTGTCTGATGTTCCACGCTTCTTATTTTTCTGGGCCATGACTTGGCAGGGAGCATGTAGAGCTGTGCCCTGAGCATTCAGGTGGTTCACAGCACAAGGCTTCACTCTTGCCCTCTTTAGAGTCAGCTGTCTGCAGCACACGGGCGAGACGCCACAGAGCCTCTTTATGTACAGAGCTGTGCATCCAGAGAGGTGTCAAGAGGGCAGGGCTCCTCCTAGGAGTCAGCCCTAGCAGCAATATGTAAATGACTCTTTCGAGTTGCCAGGCTGGCCCTGGTGAGCCTGGAAGATCACCTTGCCAGTGGGCCAGATGCCAGCCTGAAAGATGGCCTGGGCTGCTTGTGGCATAGCCAGGTTTAGGCCATCAAGTGTATTCCCTGAAGGCAGGTGACCCATCCAGGAGTGTCAGGGAATCTGTTCAGGGGGACAGCTGAACTGCAACAGGGGTTCCTGCCCCCTTCCCCACCCCAGATTGCAGTACTCTCTCTGAAGTCGGGAAGACCAGCTTTTTTTTTCCACTCTACAGAAAACTCTGGACCACATGAGTTTTGGTTGGTGTCCAGCCTAGTCTCTACATGATAGCCCCTCACTGAGGTGACCAAATGTTGCCGTCAAGTGGAATAACTACTGTAAATGTTAAAAAGATAATAAAACAGCAAAGTCGGTTTGGGAACTTAGTTTAGAAACCCTGTGATTTCGAGGAAGTATTAAGAAAACATTGAACTCGTGGGTTGCATCTGTGGCTCAAAGGAGTAGAGTGCTGGCCCCATATGCCAGAGGTGGCGGGTTCAAACTCAGCCCTGGCCAAAAACTACAAAAAAAAGAGAAAACATTGAACTTGAAAATTTCATATTCTCTAAGACCGCACACCTCTTGGAATGTTCTTTATCATTTTTTAAAAATAGCATGAATTCCTTTCTCCCCTTTTTTTTAATTGCCATATATTCATGGTGTACAAGTGCACTTTTGCTACGTTGATAAATGGCATAAGGTGAAGTCGGGGCCTTTGGTGCGGTGCATCCATCCCTGGAGCAATGAACGTTGCACTCACCCAGCAACCTCTCATTATCCACCCTCCCTCCCACACCCTATCCCTCTGACTCTCCACTGATGCATTCTTTTTATGATACTCAGAAAGTAAATGTATAACATTTTCTCTCCCTCAGGCTCAGAATAAAGCCTGGGGAAAGTTCAGGTTTCCTGATTCAGCCTGCGGATTTGAGATAAAGATTCCAGGAGAGAACCTTTTAACTCAGAACAAAATCTGTTGGCAGCTATTTTCAATTAATGTAAAGTATCTGGTTACTGGGCATATTGCATAATGCCTCACAGTGCAAACCAAACATTTTCAATACTGGCAATAAACTTCCTGGTAACAATGAAGAATGAGGCAATTTGTTAAATTTTTTAAGGATCCCCTAAAACAGTATTTCTCAAGACTGAATGAATCAACACTTTAAAGCTGAGACAGAGCTGAGGGTTGTCTGCGCGTGTTCATGATGATAGGAAATCTAGAAGGAAACTGGAAAAACCACATCGTCCTCTTTAAGAACTAGAAAAACTGTCAGAAGAATTAAAATTAAACCTCATGAGAGTCTGTGGGTATGGAAAGTCACCAGCTAGCTAATATTAACATAGCTTGCAACAGAACGCTGTCGCTAGAAATAGGACAGTCACATCACTACCAGTAGGCAACTTGCATTCTGCAGACCAGCCCCTAAATTCCTCCTGGCTCTCCTTGCCCTCTGGGCATTGCATTTCTGGACGCTTCTAGACGGTGTTCATATTCGGCTCTCTGGTTTCACCAGGAACTCTACCTTAAAGAGGAAGCAGCGAGGAGAAAAACGTCTATTGTGTTGGCAGGGAAGTGAGAGAGCTACAAACAAATCTTTGGGCATTTGAGGAATTGCAAAGTTTCTAGATTTCGTATGGTTGCTGACAAGGAGGTGCTGACAAGGACCCTCTTTCTTTCCACACTATGGATAATCTGTTGCCTCCATCTAGGTTCTCTTATTTCAAAAAATATCCTCTGCATGCAATTAGGAAATATTTATCTACACTGAGAAACCAAAGAGCTGAAGACCAGGTATCATTTGTTTATATTATCTTTCAAATTAATGGTGCTTGTTTCTGGGTGTTGCTTTTACGCTGCTTGGTGATTTAGTTTCTGCTGTGTTTATAGGCACAGGTCGGATCCTGCTTGCAGCTGTTCAGACTTGGCAATCAGAACAGCAAGCAGGCTTGTGAGGATTTATTTGAGCTTGGAACGTTTAGATCCTGAGATTAAGCTGGGGTTCTGTAAGGAAACCATGTGCTTTTCTTTCTTCTGAGCTGCTAGATCTAGTCTGTTAGAGTTAAATTTTGGATTCCTTGATAGCTTTTCAATGCCTCAAAAACAAATTTTGAAACTAGTACTATCTTGACAAAGAAAGTATCTGGGCCCTAGAAGTACACTTGTCTTCTTGTATGTATTTATGGTATGTTAGCATCACTGGGATTTGCAAAACAAAAAGCATTTTATAGACTGTAGCATTTTGTAGACTGTAGCATTTTGTAGACTCATCGACTTAAATAGATCATTAATGAGCCACAAAGATCAGTCAGAAGTGATTGGTCATTTTCTGTGTGTGGAGCATAGGAGACAGAGTGCTGCAGTTTTCAGTCTTTATAGCCAACCAAAAGCTACAATTTCTAGTAGGAAACAATAGCATGTGGGAGGATAAACATTTAAAAACTGTTAAAAATATCTGATCACTTCTCATTTAAAATCATGCACTCATTTTACTTCTCGAGATTTATATAATTTCATCCTTTGCAATCTATGAAAAAGGTATTTCCAAAAATTGCTTTTATGAATTATACCAAATTATTAGAATGTAGCAGGGAGTGGGGCAGTGGTATACAAATGTAAAGGACAAATGTACAGCCACACTGAAGCCGGAAATAATCATACATTGCTTGCATGTTGTGCTTGTAAATAGAACTGCAAACCTGTGCAGGAGACAGTGTCCTGTATTTGTTCTCCTTTATGATATGACATGACCCACTTATAAAACCCTTCCAGGAAATGGAAGCTAGGGTCAGCAGATGGAAAAATCCTCTAATGACAGGTTTATCTAAAGACAATTTTGGGAAAGGCCTAATTTGGGAAATGAAAACCCTTACTACTATTTGAGAGGAAACTGCTTTTATGCCCCCACTTTAATGGTTTTACGAGAGCTGAAAATTCAAACAGACTCTGTTTACTAAGGGAGCTGGGCTGATTCAGTTTAATCGCTTACTTAAGCCAGGTGTCACAACTAAAAGCAAAGATCTCTTGGTTTTCAAGTTTTAGCATGCTCTTGCTTTTGAAGTAGAAAGCCAGGGAACCAAGTGGTGGTGCTGAGTTTTTGTTTGCCACTTTTGCAATGTTCACAGGCTTCTTCAGGCCTCATTCATCATGAGGGGAGGAAAAGTGGCTGAAAAGATGGGGCTGAAACTGTGGAATATGGATTAAATGACTTTCCCCCCCTTTCTCAGTATTATAAATTTTAAGAGATGTGGCTTATATCACTTGTACAGTTCTCTCTCTGTGTGTGTCTTTTGTAGTTTATTTTAAAGCTGCTAACAAAATGTATTCAGAAGGACATTAGAATTTAACTGGTAACCTCTGACTTGGATGGGGTGGGTGGTCCCATCTCTAGTTTACAACCGTCTGGGACAAACTAGGACAAGCTGGAAGTGAGCATCATGTTGACTTCTTAACTCCCTATATAAGTTAATTGAGAAATTAAAAAAAAAACATATTTGATTCCTTTCTAAGGCCAATTACAGCTCTGCAGACCTGATGTCTCAGAATTAGAGAAATTAGGTCAGAGTGAATCATGACTAACCTTGGAAAGCTTGTTGGAAAGTTATAAAGGAGGTTAATAACATCTGCAGTTTTATAACCTGAGTGTTTGTTCCCGCTAATCCTTATATTCCTGTGAAACTGATCCTTGTTGTAAAGGTGAAGGGATTGAGACATAGAGCTCTTAAGAGATCTTGCTCAAGGCCACACAGTTAGAAGATACTGAAGGAAGACATGAATCCCTCTCTCGTGGCTTTAAACGTCACTCATTTTAGGTGTTTAATTCCCGAACAATCTAGAGATAGCAATATATCACATTGCTAACCTTTCTCCTAGAGAATATTTCCAAAACTTCAGATAGTCACATACCACTGTCAAATTCTTACCATAGTGTTTACCATCTACATGATTAACTCATTAATATTTTTCTATATTTACACTAAAATCACATTATTAAAGTTAAGTTTGGGCCCAGTGTGGTGGCTCATGCCTGTAATCCCAGTACTTTTGGAGACCAAGGCAGGAAAATCACTTTCAGGAGTTTAAGGTTGCAGTGAGCTGTGATGACACCACTGCACTCTACCTAGAGGTCAGGAGCTCAAGACCAGATTAAGCAAGAGTGAGACCTAGTTATTTTCAGAAATAGAAAAAGTTAGCTGGGCGTGGTGATGCACACCTCTAGTCCCAGTTACTTGGGAGTCCAAAGCAGGACAATTACTTGAGCTCAGGAATTGGAGCCAGTCTGAGCAAGTGTGAGACCCCTTGTCTCAACAAAAATTGAAAAAATAAAAATGAGCCGAGCATGGTGGCACAAACCTATAATCCCAGCTACTTGGGAGGCTGAGACAGAATTATCACTTGAGCCCAGAAATTTGAGGTTGCAGTAGCTATAATGATGCAAATACACTCTACCCAGGGAGACAGAGCAAGTCTCTGCCTCAAAATGAATAAACAAATAAATAAACGTAAGTTTGTTTAAAAAAAATTCATATCACTACTCTAAATGGGAAGCCACTGTCATTTGCCATAAACTGAAGAATAAATGAAATAAAAGCAAAATGGTATTAAATTCTAGCTAGATACTCTTACCTAATAAATCTCTGAGCATGAAACTTGCTCATTCGTTAAGACAGTGGATTAGATTTTATGAAAGTGGCAGGGGATCCTAGTAACAAACTGAGAAACTCTCCTGGGTGAGGATGGAAGGGAATTAAAAGGTCAACAACTTTCTCAATCCCAAGTGATCCATTGTTACTGAATATAGTATCTATGTGCCACCTAAAATATTCTCCCACCCCACTTAGTGTCAGTTCTGCGTACTTGAGGAATATTATCCCAGAACACTATCTGCTTATCCACCTTGGTGCCTTCAAATGCATTCCCTCCTTCTAGCCTAGAATTCCCGCATTCTTAAAACCTGCCCGCCTGGAGATCTCCCATGCAGCCTTTCAAGACTCAGGTTAACTGGGCTCAGTGAAAAAGATTTTTCCAGTGCTGCTGGAAATGGTGAAGTACAACCCTTCCTTTTCAAAAACATTCTCTTTGCTTCAAGTAAGGCTCCTTACCACATTCTATGTAGTAAATCATCTGCCTACTTCTCAACCTTCCTCACCCATGCACATATTGATACTAGGCGTTATCTTGTTCTTTGTTTCCACAGGCTCACTTTGGATCCTCCAAAGGCTGATGTAAGAGTAACCCACACTCTAGGAGAGGGTACACACTGGATTGCTGTGATCACAGATTTTCTTGCCTTTGCTGATCTTTTGAATAGGTCTAGAATGTTTCCACATCCCTATTCTGTGTTTCAAGTCATGGACTTTGTTACATTCACCTTGCCCCAGGTGCTTTCTTGATTAACCTTTCTCCTCAGTGCTCACTGGCACTTGGGATCACACAAGCAGGATTTGACATGAGCTTTTGTTTGTTGTTGTTGGTGGTGTTATTCTTGTGATGCAGCAATCAACAGGTTGACGGTTATTTATCAAACTGAGAACCAAATATCTCATGCTTTACTTTCCTAGACTCTCTTATAGCAAGCATTTCACAAAGCCCAGGTCATAAATACATATAAAATCAAGACCATTAGTTATCAATATGCTGAACATTGGGGAAAATTATTAACTTTTCTATTGGAATGATTCAAATGGTGCGGTGGTGGAGGGGCAGGGGCAGTCTGAGCCTAAGTGGGATCTCAGACAGGTTTGGGTAGGTCTGATGAACTCATCTATAAGGGTGTATGGTTGCAGTTATTTTGTTTTGAATTGAGGACAACAGACAAGGTGTGACTCAGATGTTAGTATTCAGCTTGTGGGAATGACAGGGACTTGCAAGCAATGTTCTGAGTACTAGAGACCCAGCAGCCTGCTCTATGGCTCAGGTGATGAAGTGGGACACTGAGTAGGAAAAGGAGAATTTGTTTCACTTTTGGGCAGACTGTAGCCTGGCTTTAGCCTAGTGAGGCCTGCAAGAACCAAGAGCCCTATGAACCTTCAGAGAGTACTGCTGCTCTTAGGGATCACAACACTTGTATAGACATTATTCACCAGTACCAACTCCAAACAACAAGGTGACAGTTTGTGAGCTCATATGGGATAGTCTGTTTTCTCTCCCTTGGAGGGATCCTCTATTCCCATGGTTTCCAACACTACCTATTTACTGACAGCCCCCAAATGGTTATCTCCAATGCATTTTAGGCTTGAAAACCCAATTGCCTACTTGACTTCTCCATCTTAATGTGTCCTGGGAATGTTATAAACTGAATGTGTCCAAACGACACTCATAAGCCCCATCCCCAAATCTGCTCTTCCCCAGGTTTCTCCATTAATCAACACAAAAGCTCAAACCAAAACCGTGGGAGTCATCTTGGTACCTCTCTTTCTTCCCCTAGCCTCCCTTTTCCAATCTTTTAGTAAAACTGGTGAATCCTACTTCTAAAATAGTTATTGAATTTTCCGTCCTCACCCTACCAACCCTGCTACACCATCCTCTCTTGCTTGAACTATAGCAATCACACTCCAATTTGTGTCCCCACATTCACTCTTGATATCCTGCAATTCGTATCCCTTTAGCAGTCAGAATTTCCTTCTTTAAATGAAAATCCTATTTTACTCGAATGTAGGGAACATGATATTTTTGCTGGCTATTTTAGTCTCAGTGCCAAGCACAAAGCTGGCACAGAGGTGATAAATTTATGTAATTGAATGAATGACAGGGGCTTCATAATTATTAGAGAAGCTGGGGCTGGAGAGTTTTGGGGGCTGGTGGGTTTCAGGAGGCTGAGATGCTGCTATGCAGGTTAGGGTAAGAGATGGTGAAAATAGGGTTATTATTTTTAATAAGTGGAGGCTGGTGAGATCTAGGGGCAATAACATAGAGGAATTTATTTTATGAGTGTGGAATTTGTGTCAGAGTTTAGAAGATTTGCCCAAGCTCACATGGCTCATTTGTGTCAGTGTTGGGATGAGAATTTGACTCACTTAATTCCCAGTTCAGAGCTCTTTTTAGTAGGTATTGTGAGTCTCTGAACAGAGATGTAGAAAAGGAGCATATGACTAGCAAGCAAAGAAAAAAAGAACTACACAGGCAGAATCCACAAGGTAGGTGATGGCTGAGATTCAACTTGTGAATAACAAACAAGCCCCTTTGATGAGAGACTGAGGCCAAGAAGGGCCTGCTCTTTTGAGCCTTGTCCCTCATTTTACACTGCCCTTCAGCAGCCTTACCAATCTAAATCTCTCCTTCTACAGGTCTGCAAGAGGAAGGCAGACAAAGGGTCAGAAAACACAGGCTGGCTAAGTTCACAGACAAGAATTTGGGATGGTCTATGCCAATAGTGCCTTGCTCCCTTGAATAAAAAGACTTCTTTCTGAATAAGAAATACCAGCTAAGGGCTGACCTAACAAGTTTTTCCTGTTTAAACAGTGAATCTGTTTAAAATGAGGAGAGTGGTCTTAGGGGCCATAGGGCACATACTGCAGCTACATTTTAATTACAATTAGAATCAAATTTTGTTTTGGAGGCTCTTCTAAAGTTTCTCTTCAATGGCTTAAGAAAATGTTTTCTAATTGGAACAGGATCACTGGATTTTTATTTCCTGTGTCGTTTCTTAATGAATGCTAACCTCAAAGAGGGGTTGTTAAATAAATATTTGAATTTAATTTGAACTTTAGAAACTTACTTCTTCATTTTGGCTTTTATACCTGCTGTGAATAACACTACAAAAAATAAGGAACCTCCTCCCTCCCCCAACACACACCTAAAAACTATATTGAGATTTGGAATATGACACGGGAGTTCAGAGTTGCTGATACAGGCTCTGTCTTTCTAGGTAAAATGGTAGACATTTCACTATAGCTTGACTTAAATGTTAAGAGTTTTTAGCTCCATAAAATAAGTGAGTTAGTTATATCTTGAGAGTAACCAAAGTTATCCGTTTTTAAAAGACTTTTTTAAAATAAAAAGACATGAATTGTGCTGATAGTTCTAATAACTTCCAAGGGGAAAACAAAAGTGTTTGCCCCATGTCTTTGGGCTTGGGTAGAGAAAAGCTTTAATCCTTCAGGACCAGGAAGAAAAGGATATACTTATAGAATTTAAGATAGAAGGCAGAAATTCTACACCACTCCTTTGAAGGAATTTATGTAATTATACTTAAGTAACACTCACAGTTAAATTGCTATAATAATATTAAGCTGAACCTTCATATTTTTAACTATTAAATGTGATGTTAAAAGTTAAACTATTGTATTATGTTAATTACAATGATTTCCTCTATCTGAAGAGAGAAATTTAAAAAAAAAAACTATATATTTACCAAAAAAAGCTTCCATGGTTTTTTTCCATAAGGCAAAAGAAGCCTGAGTTATAATTAATACCTTGTGTAAAGATTAATGGCTTTTTAGTCATCAGCACTCACTCTCATGGTCTTTCCTTCTCCCAAATCTATCTTTACCATCTAAGAAAATGACACTACCACCATCCATCCTGATATTCAGGCACTTTTGGTTCCCTTAGTCAATATTTAATCTATCACCAAGTTCTTGAATATTATCCCTTAATATCCCTTCAGTCAGTAGTTCATTTTCCCTCTCTCACTACCCTAGTTCAAGAGACCATCATTACTTCTTGCTGGAAGTGGTGTAATATGATAGCCGCCTTCTTGGTCACCCTATATCCACACCACAGCCAGGGATGTCTTGTAAACACAACCCTCAGCCCTGAGCTTCTGATCATTATTTGGCTTCCACTTGCTTATTGAAAAAAGACAAAGCTCCCCAACAGGGAAGTCTCTGTGTGGTCCAGCTCTGATTTTCTTTCCCTCTGCACGTCCACCTCCCTTGTTCTCTGAATCCCAGTACCCTTCTCCTACCACCCCTGTTTCCCTGCTACTTCCTATCCACGGCCTTTGTTCCAATTGTGCCCTCACTATCCTTCTTTAATTAATATCTACTCTTCCTTTTTTTCAGATTGTAATTCAATATTAATTCCCTTAGGGAAGACTTTTCTGACTTTCCCACCTTGGTCCCATCCCTGTTACATACTTTGAAGGCACTTTGTGACTCTCCTTTGCTGTTCTGATCACAGCAGCAGTTTTGCATCTATTTGTGGGGCTGTTTGATTCCCAGTATGTCCCGGGTGACTAGTGAAGTGCCTGACAGATGGAAGGCACTGAATACTACTTTGTAGAATGAATGAATGGAGGAAGGAGGGGTCCAATGAATTCTATCTTGAGACAAGTGCTTAAAAGAATCCTGGATGTTAGGCTCTGCGAGGAAAAGACTTCAGATATGAACGTTTTTTGTGTGTGTGTATTTGCATTTGTGTGTGTGTTTCATAAGAATTACAGGGCTAGAGTGCCAGAATGATGGAGTGGGTGAGACATTACACTTAAGAATCACAGGGATAATTCATGAAGAAAGATAGGGATGCACTTGGGAGGTCCCAGAGGAAATGACTGCAACTAATGGGTAGAAATGCAGGAAGGGGTTATGATATAATGATAAAGATGGACTTGCTAAAAATGAGAGCTAGAGGAATGAATTACCTTTTGTGGAATGCAGGGGTCTGTGATTCCTCATTGGGAGATGTTTTTGCATCATAAGAGAGAAGATTGAATGACTTGATCAGGCCCTTCCAGCCCTGAGATTCTAGTGCACTGGGCCATCGAGCTGGACAGTTCAGATATCTTAGGAACAAAGAAAGGTCAGAGATGAATTAGTTAGAATTCACCTGTTTTATTTGGTTGGGGGTAAAACCTCCACAGTTTTAGCATGTTGCTCTAGAGCAGTGGTTCTCAACCTGTGGGTTGCAACCCCTTTGGGGGTCTCCTGCATATAAGATATTTACATTACAATTCATAACAGTAGCAAAATTACAGTTATGAAGTAGCAACGAAAATAATTTTATGTTTGGGGGTCACCACAACATGAGGAACGGTATTAAAGGGTCGCGGCATTAGGAAGGTTGATAACCATGGCTGTAGAGTCTAAGACCAAAGAAGACTGGTCTTCAAGACTAATGTCTTTGAAGATTCAGGTAGCGTGTACTCTTCCAGCAAGGAAAGGAAACAGCTACATCCAACTAAGACCTCTGGTGGAAAGTTATGTACCAGTGCCTATCTGAATTTGATTAACTGCTGAACCACTTCTAATCCATAGTTAATAGGTTTTATAACTCTCTACAGTATAAGTATAAATAATTAAATATACTTAGCAGTCATCGATGGAGAGAGCACTGAGAAATTCCAGGTTATTTTGTAACCTTTTAGCCACTGTTTTTTCCCTTTAATCAAGACTCTTGTACCATCAAATCTTTTCTCTTGCAGTCAATGCTGCCAACTCGCTGTTTATTATGGTCCCTTGTGAAGGCATTCCATCTTTCTTTTCCATATCATCCAGCTGTGAAATGTCAGAAACATCTAGAGCAGTGTTTTTTAACCTTTTTTAAAATCTCATGGCACGCTTGAACCTATACTTAATCTTCTGTGATACACTTAAAGTATGTTGATCTAAAAAAAGAGTAAAAGCAAAAAGAATATACTTACCATGCTTTGTACTTCTTTTGAAAGTAATTTAATTAATGATCTTTAAAATTTTTTGTGGCACAACTAAGATCTTCACATGACACACCATTTGAAAATCACTGATCTGGACCCTGGATTGACTACAGAGCTATGTCTAATCTTATCATCTGCTTTAAAATTTTCTTAACTCACTGCGCTCCGATGCCTTTGTAATATGGATGTCACTAAATGGGTGAATAGCAAAACTGTTGCTTTGTCTTTGCTTATTTCAAAGAGAAGTGCAAACCCCTTTTCTTGTGAACAACAATGTAGTTTTGCTACAATGTAGATTTGCTATCCCTTTTTATATTTATAACCTATTTTATGTAGGTTCTTAAATTTGATAGCAAATTTAGGAATCTATATAAAAAACTACATTGTTGTTCATAAGAAAAGGGGTTTGCACTTCTCTTTGAAATAAGTGACATCCATATTAGACAGTTCTTAGTTCATCTACGACACATCCACTTCTTAGACAGTTCATCTATGACACATTATTTGCTAACTTTTGTTCAGAATAGGAGATGACATATTTTTGCACCTTGTACAGACAGTTCCATGTCTTGACAGAAAAAGAAATCAACTTCCCACAAATGCTATACTGCTTATAATTTGCTGTGAAGAGAGCAGGAAAAATGTTGGAATTATTTCTTTCCTGCTCATCCTAAGCATCACATTAGTAAGGTTATTTCAGGAAATACAGCTTGGATTATGAATCTAAGAATGAATTTTAAATTTTTATTAAATGCTGTATATATTCCAGGCATTAGATAAGGTACTTTATGTATGTTTTCATTTACTACTCATAATAACCTAGCAAATTTAATGGTATTATCCCCATTTTATGGACGGTAGAACTAAGGTTTCAAGAAGTGAAATAACTTGGTACAAAGCTCATAAGTGATGGCAGCAAAATTTTACCTCCAGATTTATCTGTTTGACTCCAGGGCCTAATCCCCTACGGAATCTTCATGCAAAGACACCTTCTCATAGGTAGGATCCCTTTCTAACCTTTCCCTCACTCCTTTCTTTCTCTTCTTCTTTCTTTCCCAGCATTGGATTTTCTTTCCTTTACTAAGGATAAAAAAGTTAAAAATAAAATCATCATAAATATTATATTGGGAAGGCACTTCACTTTTTTTTTCTTGGAACGAAGAATATAGATGGAGATCCAAGTTTTTAAGAGGTTTAAAGTTTATTAAATTTGGAGGACCTTCTTTAAGAAAATGAATATAAAATCTGGATTATTCAGGGTTCTCTAGGGAAACAGAAATATAAGATTGTGTGTGTGTGTAAAGAGAGAGAGAGAGAGGAAGAGAGAGATTGAGCAAGGAAGCACTTGAGCAAGAACAGGAGAGAGATTTTTATTATGGGAATTGTCTCATGCAATTATGGCAGCAAAAAAATCTTATGATCTGTTGTCTGCAAGCTGAAGAATCAGGAAAACCAGTGAGGTAATTCAATCTGAGTCAGAAGGCCTGAGAACCAGGAGCACTGATGTCTGAGGAGAAGAGAAGATGCATGTCCCAGTTCAGAGAAAGCAAATTTACTCTTCCATTGCCTTTTTGTTCTATTTAGGTCCTCAGTGGACTGGATGACATTCCCCACTCCCACAACAGTGAGGGTGAATCTTCTTTACTCTGTGTACTAATTCAGATGCCAAACTCTTCCCCAAACATCCTCACGGCCACATCCAGAAATAAGGTTTTAACTAGTTAACTGGTCCAGTCAAATTGATATGTAAAATTAAACCTCATGAAATTATAAACATAAAATTACTTTAGTGTTTTCTGTATCCTTTTCTGTAAATAAATTCTGTCTTACCATTGGGAAAAAAAAAGAAAGAAAATGCCATGAAGGCTATGTTAAACAGTTTGATGAAAACATTTCAGATTGTATATGAAACCAGCACATTGTACCCCTTGATTGCACTAGTGTACGCAGCTGTGATTTAATTTAAAAAAAAAGAAATTATAAACATAAAATTAGATACAAAGTGAATATTTATGTAGAATGGAATCAGAAATCACAAATCACAAATATGAGAGACAAATCCCACAAACATCGCAAAATCTAAAAAAAAATTTTCTTACCAATCGCACTCTAAAATGTTTTGTTCTTACATATTTGGGACTGTAGGGTCTTTAATCACCTTGCAACATGACAATGACTTTTAAATATTCTCTAGAGAGATAATAGAAAGAAAATTCAGATATTCCTCTAACATAGTTAATTTATATTTGCTTTTCATTAGAGTCTAGAAAAGTTCCATACCAGCTTTAGGTTTTGTTAGTGTCAACTAAAGAATGATAAGGTTCCTAAATTGCAAAAGAAGAGTTTCCTTTCTCATAAATGGCTGCATCCTGAAGGGCGGCCATTCTGACTGTCTGGGAAGCAATAGCCTCAGGCAGAAGCTAAGAGCATGGTGAGCAGAGTGGCTATATATATGTATATGTATATATATATATATATACATATATATATATATAACAAGCTATAAGATGGGTCATTAATATTTGTGAGAGGAGAGAAACATGTGAATGTACAATTGAGCATCCTACTGCTTCATGGGATCCATGTTCAGAAAATGGCACCATTAGCATGATCTGAGAATGGAATTTTTTGCCCTCTGACATCAAAAGGTGAAGTGGAGGACATAAAAACCCTCACTGTACATTCTCCACAGACTGGTCAGAATGGCCCCATGTTTGGTGGCCTCTTACCAGGACAGAACGCTAGTCAGATGTAGTGCTAAAAGCACAAAAGGGAGAGCAGCATTAGGTGGCAGATTGAAATCAGAGGTGGAGCAAGTCTTTTCAAAAGGTTAGTTCTCCTGAATAGCCAAAACAACCTTAAGCAAAATAAACAAATCAGGAGTCAGACCTCAAGGTATACTACAAGGCTATAGTGACCATAACAGCATGGTATTGGCACAAGAACAGAGACACGGACCAATGAATCAGAACAGAGAATCTGATCTTGGACAAAGCAGACAACAATATTCACTGGAGAAAAGAATCCCTATTAAATAAATGGTGCTGGGAGAACTGGATAGCCACATGTAGGAAATTGAAACAGGATCTAGACCTCTCACCATTCACAAAAATTAATTGAAGATGGATAACTGACTTAAACCTAAGGCATGAAAGTATAAGAATTCTAGATCAAAATGTTGAAAAAACTTTTTTATGTATCGGCCTAGCCAAAGCATCTATGAAAAAGAAGACCCCAATTGCAATCACAGCAACAACAACAACAAAAATTAATGGATAGAACTTAATTAAAGTGAAAAGTTTCTGCATAGCCAATGAAACAATCAATAAAGCAAACAGACAACCTACAGAATAGAAGAAAATATTTGCATACTATATTTATATCCAATAAAAAGCTAATAACCAGAACTCAAGCAAGAAAAATATCCAACAACCACATTAAAAAGTGGACAAAAACCATAACTCCAGTGAGAATGGCTTTTCTTAAAAAGTCCCAAAATAATAGATGCTGATGTGGATGTGGAGAGAAAGGAGCACTTACACACAGATGGTGGGACTGTAAACCATTACAACTTCTATGGAAAATAGTATGGTGATTCCTTATAGAACTAAAAATAGACCTACTATTGGATCCAGTAATCCCATTTTATCAAAAAGACACTCACACTAGAGTATTTATTGTGGCACCATTCACAATCACAAAGATGCGGAATCCACCCAAGTGCCCATCAATTCATGAGTGGATTAATAAAATGTGGTATATGCACACCATGGAGTACTACTCAGCCATAAAAAAGTGATGAACTAATACCTTTTGAACTACCTGGATGGAACTGGAGACAACTCTCCTAAATGAAGTATCAAAAGAATAAAAACACCACATGTTCTCACTATTAAATTGGAACCAATTGATGAATACTTACGCACACATATGGAAGTAAAACTCAACAGAAATCAAACAGGTGGGAGGAGGAATGAGGGAGGGGTAAAATCATGTCTAACAAGTATTATACACACTATCTGGCCAATAGGCTACTCTTACAACTTTGACTCAAACATTTGTTTCACCATAATATTCTGAAATTAAACCCCAAACCCAATAAACAAAAGGCTGGTTTTGTTTAACCCTTAGGGAAGAAAGCCAACTGGTGGTCAGTGAAGGATGGAGTATAACAAGGTGTGTCCAACCTTCCATCCTTCCACGGCCTGGAACTCAGCTTTAAGGTTTCTCTGAGGTCCCAATGGCCAAGAGAGGGTCTGTTCAGTTGGCTGGGGAGCTTAAGATTTTATTTTTATTTTTCACTAACTTCAGGTGCTGGATACCATGGCACAAATTTATATGAAGATTTCAATCCCAGTGATTTAGTACAGATAGTAAGGATATTCCTGGATGTCATTTCTCTATTAGGATAGTTAGCAGTAACTTAACCATGTGACTACAAACCACACTTACATAACTCACTAAATCTAAACGAAATCTAAATGTATGTCCATCTCAACTTCCTTTGAACCAGATCCAAAATGTACACTTCAGGGCTACCTAATAGGAGAATGGTGAAGGAGAGAAAGTCAGCAAAAAGTGTGTTGGAGATTCGATTGCATTGAAGATATAGTTTGCAAGTTTTACCAAAACATAGACCATGAAAACATTGCCAGAGTCTCTCTCAGGGCTTTGAAAGGGGCTAGTGAGAAGACCTGAAGCATAAGGTTTGTTGGCTTCCCGGAAAACCCAGCTATGGAGGACAAGTTATAACAGAAAATGGCGTTATGTCATAATGTACAAGAGTCCATGCCATAGGGTGCTTCAAAAAGATCATGTATTTCAAGTAGCTTCAGCTTTCAACCTCACTGAGTGAAGTGAAGGATTTTCTTTCTTTTAATGATATGATAGAGATGAAGATGTTCTGGTACTACTAAAACTCAAAAGTCCCCTTCTCCTCTCCCCTCATTTATATTAAAAAGTAATTATTTGCGAAGGGATTATTTGCAAATACAAATAGACCTCAATACTTCTATATTAGCTTAATCAATATTATACACATTGTTTACTATCCTTCTAAGAAGGCCAGTTATCAGAAATAGAGAGAAAGAGAATGTTGTGGCTGTTAAAGACCATACAGTAGAAAAATTAAAACAGCACTAAAGAAAGTATTTAAGGGCCAAGTACTGTGGTTCACACCTGTACTCCTAGCACTTTGAGAGGCTCAGGTAGGGATGGATTGCCTGAGCTCAGGAGTCCAAGACTAGCCTGAACAAGAGCAAGACTCAGTCTCTAGGAAAAACAGAAAAAATAGCTAGGTATGGTGGCAGGTACCTGTAGTTTCAGAAACTCAGGAGGCTGAGGCAAGAGGATTCCTTGAATCCAGGAGTATGAGGTTGCTGTGAACTACGATGCCATAGGGCACTCTACTCAGGGCAACAGAGTGAGACTCTGGCAAGAAAAGAAGAAAGAAACAAAGAAAGAATTTAAGAATTTCTTAAGATGTAATTAAGCTCTTGCAAACTCATTTGTTAATTGCAATTATAAGATAATTGCTGTAACTTATCTGATACTGCAGAAAAAGATTATTTTGACTTTTTTGCTAAATTTTGGTCATTGATAATGTATTGGAATGTCTACGTTTTTATGTTTATTGTCCTCTTAGCAGAAAAGCTGGAGTCCTCCTAATTTATTATATCTGTGCATAACTGTCCTTAAATGAATGTAGGGCTTATAATTATGTCCTGAATCTTTACTTGTATTACCAACATTTACCACTTAACCAGACCATGGAGTATAAGTACCTCGCAAAAGAATAAAACAAATTATATAATAGGAGTACTCTAGACTTATGAATAGATACTTTTAAAAAGTGATCAAGTAGTATAAATCGTGTAAAGCTCTTTCAGTAATGTCAAGTAAAAACTACAATTTGCTCTGTCCCCAATACAAAATCTGTGTACAATGCACTTAAAAAAATTGTTATAGACTCTGAAATGTTACACAGCTTATTCTTTTGTAAGGATAAAACTGTTTTTCTGAAGAACACAGTTTTAAGAGTGGCATTTTTTTTCATTGTTTTGTGAAGCCTTTCCCCCTCTTTTTTCATCTGACTGGTGCTGCTAGAGCCTGATATATCTGGTCAAAGAAGCATTGTTCCAAAGGTCCTGATCTGGAATAAGAAAACAAAGCCTGACTGCAAAGCTGAAATCACAACTGTAACACCATCACCACTGAATTGCTCTCTAATTTTTGTTTTAATTCTTCCAAACCATAGTTATGCTAATATAATGCTCAGAATTAATTAAGAGGGAGAAGTAAGATTTCTTTATTATTTTAAGATGCTTTCCTTCATGTTTTAAAATAACTGGTTTTAGACCAACAGGTATCTATTCAAAGAAGTTCAAAGTCCTATATAATTTAAGAGCCCTGAAGGGAGGTTTAAAATTCTGATGTGCATACCTTATTTTACTGAGCTTTGCACATATATGTCTATATATATACATGCACACACACCCACACATATATACAGAGGGTGCCAAAAAAATATATATATATATATATACATACACACACATTTTAAGAAAGGAAAAAAACTGTATTAAAATTGTAATATTCAGTATTTACCAATAATATTTGTTATCTCATTATGTTGTGTCCTGTATTTTTGTAATTGGAGAAATCAAACATGACTTGACTGTTACAATTTTCATATAATTTTTTCCTGTCTTAAAATGTGTATACATTTTTGGCACTCTCTGTATACACAAAGTGCTTCACAGATACTGTGTTTTTTCAGAAATTTTAGGTTTGTGGCAATCATCAGTACTATTTTTCCAAAAGCACGTGCTCACTTCATGTCTCTGTGTCACATTTTGATCATTATTGTAATATTTCGAAATAAAATTTTTATTACTATTTTATTATTATTATACCTATTATAGTGATCTGTGATCAGTGATCAGTGATGTTACTACCATAATTGCTTTGGGGTGACACAAACTGTTACCATACAAGGCAATGAACTGAATGGATAATGTGTATGTTCTGATTGCTCCACTGACCACCCCCCACATTCCCTGTCTCTTGCCCTCTGCATAGGCCTCGCTATTCCCTGAGACAGAACAATATTGAAATTAGGCTAATTAATAACCCAATAATGGCCTGGCAGTTTTCAAGTGAAAGGAAGAGTCACGAATCTCTCACAAGCTTAATCAAAAGCTAGAAATGTGAAGCTTAGTGAGGAAGGCATGTTAAAAGCCACAATAAGCTAGCCTCTCACACTAGTTAATCAAGTTGTGAATACAAAGGGAAAGTTATTGAAGGAAAGTAAAAGTGCTATATTGTGAACATACAAATGATAAGAAAGCTATACGGCCTTATTACTGATACAGAGAAAGCTTTCATGGTCTGGATAGAAGACCAAACTAACCACAACATTCTCTTAAACCAAAGCCTAAACCAGAGCAATGTCCTAACTCTCATTAATTCTGTGAAGCCTGAGAGCAGTAAGAAAGCTGCAGAAGAGAAGTTGGAAGCTAGCAGAGGTTAATTCATGAGGGCTAAGAAAGCCATCTCCACAGAATAAAAGTACAAGTTGAAGCAGCAATTACTAATGTAGAAGATGCATCAAGTTATCCAGAAGATCTAGCTAAGATCATTAATGAAGGAGGCTATATTAAACAAAAGACTTTTAATGTAAACAAAATAGCCTGGTATTAGAAAAAGATGCTAAGGGTGGTGCCTGTGGCTCATCAAGTAGGGCGCCGGCCCCATATACCGAAGGTGGCAGGTTCAAACCCAACCTCTGCCGAACTGCAAAAGACAGAAAAATAGCCGGGCATTGTGGCTGGCCCAGCTATTGGGGAGGCTGAGGCAAGAGAATCGCCTAAGCCCAGGAGCTGGAGGTTGCTGTGAGCTGTGTGACGCCATGGCACTCTATGGAGGGTCATAAAGTGAGACTCTGTCTCTACAAAAAAAAAAAAGAAAGAAAGAAAGAAAAAGATTCTATCTAGAACTTTTATAGCAGGAGAGGAAAAGTCAAAGCTTCAAAGCTTCAAAGGATAGGCTGACACTCTTGTTAGAGGCTAATGCAGTTGGTGGCATTAAGTTAAAGCCAGTGATCATCTACTCTTCCAAAAATCCTGGGGCCCTTATAAATTATGCTAATCTATTCTGCTTATTCTCTAGAAATGGAACAACAAAGCCTGGATGACAGCACATGTGTTTATATCATGGTTTAAGCCCCTGATTGAGACCTACTAACTCAGGGAAAAAAAGACTTCCTTCCAAATATTACTGCTCTTGACATTGCACCTAGTCACCCAAGAGCTGTAAGGACAATGTTGAAAGAGAATAATGCTATGTTCATGCCTGCTAACACAATATCCATTCTGCACCCCATAGATGAAGGAGCAATTTTGACTTTCAAGTCTTATTATTTAAGAAATACATTTTATAGGGGGATAGCCACTATAGATAGTGACTCCTCTGATGGCTCTGGGCCAAGTCAACTAAATGCCTTCTGGAAAGCATTTATCATTCTAGATACCATTAAGAATATTCATAATTCTCAGGAGAAGGTCAAAATATCAACACTAACAAGATTTTGGAAGATATTGAATCCAACTTTCATGGATGCTTTCAAGGGGTTCAAGACTTCAGTATGGGAAGTAACTGTAGATGTGGTGGAAACAGCAAGAGAATTAGAAGTGGAGTTTGAAGATATGACTGAATTGCTGCAATCTCATGATAAAATGTGAAAGGATTAGGAGTTGCTGCCTATGGATGTGCAAAAAAGTAGTTTCTTGAGATGGAATCTACTAATGAAGATGCCGTGAATATTGTTGAAATGGTAACAAAGGATTCAGAATATTACATAAATTTAATTCTAAAGCAGTAGCAGGGTTTGAAAAGATTGACTATAATTTGAAAGAAGTTCTTTGAGTAAAATGTCATTCAAATAGCAGTCACATTGTGGAGAAATCTTTTGTTAAAAGAAGTATCAATTGATGCTACAAACTTCATTACTATCTTATTTTTGAAAATTACCACAGTCCCTGGAACCTTCAGCAACTACCACCCTGATCAGTCAGCAGCCGTCAACATTAAGGGAAGACTCTAACAGCAAAAAGATTACAATTCACTGAAGGCTCAGATGATTATTAGCATTTTTTAGCAATAAAATAGTGTTTAATAAGATATATTTATTTTTTAGAGATGCTTTTGCACACTTAGTGGACTACAGTATAGTGTTAACTTTTAAATGTACTGGGAAACAAACAAAATTGTATGACTCTATTTATTGCAATATTTGTTTTATTGTGGTGGTCTGGAACTAAGCCTCCAATGTCTCAAAAGTACACCTGTACACACGTACTTTGTTTTTTAGAACTCAGAACCATTAGCATGATGTTTTTAGATGAAAATTTTATACTTCTGGCATATCAGTGCTTAGCACAAATTAGAATCACCTGAAGGAACAGTTAAACCACAGAATGCTGTGATCTACCTCCAGAATTGTTAATTCAGTAGGACAGGGGTGGGGTCCAAGTATTTGCATTTCTAAAAATTCCCAAGTGGTAGAGACCAGCTTTGAAAACCACTGATGCAGATCATTTGATGCTGCATATTTTCAAAATCCATATGTTCTCAAAAATAGCATGCATGCCATTTAGAACTTAGAAAGTCGCTATTAAAGCCAGAAGGATAGTAACGATGACTTATAGCTTCACAAATTCTTTTTTTTTTTAAATAATTTTATTAAATCATAATTGTGTACATTGGTGCAATCATAGGGCAGAATGTGCTTCATGTACAATCAGAAACATTTTGATTGTACTGTGAGAGATAGCCTTCATGGCATTTTCTTAATCACTATATAAAGACATTGATACTCTACATTTAATAAATTTCACCAGTACCCTACTAAGATGCACCGTAGGTGTGATCCCACC
>CAUYRH010067122.1:0-12778 GCA_963574655.1 Perodicticus potto | reverse complement strand
GACAGAGTCTCACTATGTCATCTTTGGTAGAGTGTTATGGTGTCACAGCTCACAGCAACCTCAAACTCTTGGGCTTAAGAGGTTCTCTTGCCTCAGCCTCCCGAGTAGCTGGGACTACAGGTGCCCGCCACAACACCCAGCTAATTTTTTTTTTGTTGTTGCAGTTGTCATTGTTAGTTTAGCAGGCCTGGGGCAGGTTCAAACCCACCAGCCCTGGTGTATGTGGCTGGTGCCCCTAACCACTGAGATATGGGCGCCGAGCCCATTATTAGAAGTGTCTTTTTTTTTTTGAGACAGAACCTCAAGCTGTCACCCTGGATAGAGTGCTGTGGCATCACAGCTCACAGCAACCTCCAATTCCTGGGTTCAAGCGAGTCTCCTGCCTCTGCCTCCCAAGTAACTGGAAGTACAGGCGCCCGCCACAATGCCCGGCCATTTTTTTTGGTTGCAGCCACCATTGTCGTTTGGTGGGCCCGGGCTGGATTCGAACCCGCCAGCTCAGGTGTACGTGGCTAGCGCCTTAGCCCGTTGAGCCACAGGCGCTGAGCCAGAAGTGTCTTTTTTTGTTCTTTATTTTGTTTCTATATTGCACTGATTGATTTTTGGATGTTAGGTCAACGTTGCGTTTGTGAATTAATCCAGTATGGTAATGATGTACAATCATTCTTTAACATGGCTAGATTAAATTTGCTAGATTTTGTTTTTGTGGCTTCTGGGTGCATTCTAATCATGGATATTATTCTGTAGTTGTCTTTATTTTTCTTTTTTCTTTTTCACTTTGTTGCCCTTGGTAGAGTGCTGTGGTGTCACAGCTCAGTAACCTCAAAGTCTTGGGCTCAGGGGACTACAGGCACCTGCCACAGTGCCTGGCTATTTTTAGATGGGGTGTCACTCTTGCTCAGGCTGATGTCCCTGAGCTCGGGCAATCCACTAGCCTCAGCTCCTAATGCTAGGATTACAGATGTGAGGCACTGCGCCTGGCCTACCATAGTTTTCTTTACTTGAATGTTTTTATCTGGCTTAGTATTAGGGTAATACGTTCTTACAGAATGATTTGGAATGCATTGCCAATTCTTTTGTTATTTGGAGGGTTTTGCGAAGAGTTGGTATTAATTCTTCACTAAATGTTTAATAGAATTTACCAGTTATGAAATGTGGGTTTAGCATTGTTTTTATGGGTAGATTTGCAATTAATTTTATCATTTTGCATGTTATATATCTATATTCTACTTTTTGAATTTATTTTGATAATTTTTGCTTATTGAAGTATTTATTTCAAATTTATAGTATTCTGTGTTTCTAGGTTTTTCCTAAATAGTTAACACTAAAAATTCAGGGAGTAAAATGTAGAAGGAGGCTTTGGTGTAATCAACAAATGATCTGAATTTACTTCTGAAATTTAGATCATTCTTGTAATTTAGAATTACATATGAAACATATGATTGAGGCTCGGCGCCTGTGGCTCAATGGGCTAAGGCGTCAGCCACGTACACCTAAGCTGGCGGTTCGAATCCAGCCCGGGCCCGCCAAACAACAATGATGGCTGCAACCAAAAAATGGCCAGGCGTTGTGGCGGGCGCCTGTAGTCCCAGCTACTTGGGAGGCGGAGGCAAGAGACTCGCTTGAGCCCAAGAATTGGAGGTTGCTATAAGCTGTGATGTCACAGCACTCTATCCAGGGTGACAGCTTGAGGCTCTGTCTCAAAAAAAAAAAAAAAAAAGAGATCAGCCTGAGCAAAAGTGAAATCTCATCTCTACAAAAGAAACATATGATTGCAATTGCTGTACTTTACGTTTGTTGTATTAGTAAAATGTGTTTTTTTTTTAAATTGGAGAAAATATATTGTTATAAAGGGAAATTACAAACATATTTCACTTACAAATGAGGATGCAATACCCTAAACAACATATTGACAAGTTGAATTAAAAATTGTTTAAGTAATGTACTTTGGTCAAAATTAGTAAAATATGTTATTTAAAGGAAACTAGTGATACGTGCCTGTTGACTTTAGTTTTTATCAAGACAACATACTGAACCTCCCTCATAATTTTTATCAACATTTAGATAGGAAAATAAAATAAATTTTAGTAAGAACAAATGCTTAATAATGAATAATGTGAACAAATGAAAATTTGATGATCAGAGTGGTAAATAATTATTTTGTTCATATACTGTTGTTATCAGATGAAATGGGTCCAGCTGCGTATCATTGTCAGCCAATATGCAGAGACAGGGTTTTAGGTCCAACAAGCTTTATTTGTCAGAATACCAGCAATTCTGGAGAATAGCAACAGTAGACTCTCAATTCTGGTCTGCCTTGGTTACAATTCTAATAACTTTTATAATGAAAAGGAAACCAACCCAGAAAGTTTATCTGATAGGAAGTAAAATCAAAGTGGTCTCCGTTCTAACAGTGCAAAATGTTTAAACAACAGAAAGGTGATTTTCACTTTAGCAAAATATCTAAGAGAATCAATCATTGGAGAAAATATCATATCATCAAAATAACCTTTACCAACATCACAACACCTGTCGTCTATGTGTGACTGTCTCCTCAGAGTCTCCTAAGATAAACATCCTCACAATCATAGAAGATCATGGGGGAAGGATCTGTGGGGAGGAATGTGAAGTTAGCAGACTACAATCACTGTACTTCTTCAGCTTAGCTTCTTGGACTCCACTTTTCTGGCTTCACTGTGTTAGTTACTATTCTAAGTCATTTATACATACGGACTTAATTACTAAGAGTTTAAAGTACAATGCAATGACTTATAGACAAAGATAGGATATATCAGCACATTTATAATTACACTAAAGACATAGAAATAAAAGGGTTTGGCATACAATATATAAATGAACGTCAAATGTTAAATAGTTTTTTTGGAAAGTTTGACTGATTAAACATTAGTGACAGAGCTGGTGCAGTGGCTCAAGCCTGTAATCCTAGCACTCATGAGAGGCAGAGAGGGGTGCATTGCTTGAGCTGGGGAGTTTGAGGTTGCTGTGAGCCATGACACAAGGACACTCTAGCATGGGGGGTAACAGAGTGAGACTCTGTCTCCGAAAAAAAAAAAGTAAACTTAATGTATGAAGTATGAGCTAAATATTGAAGTAGACTGAGCTGATGAGAGGACTAGATATGAAAATAGAATAAATAGAATGGACAAAAGACTTTTAAGTTTTATATCAAAAGAATGAAAGATAATAACCAAAAAAAATGAATTATACATTTCTAAAATAACAATGAATAAATTCATGAATTCAGAATTGTGTCAAAAGAGAGATAAACTACTTAACAATAGAAATAGTGAATTTGCATAACACCAAGAGAAGTGAAAAAATTAAAAGCCATGAGATAACCTACAAAAGTGAAAGCAAAATTTCCAAATCTTTAACAGAAACTAGAGCACTGAAATAGAGGTTTGGAGACACATAAAAACATAAAAGTAAAATTCTGTATATTTTTATTGAATCAGATTAGCAACATCCTGTGACACTTTGAATAATGTAACTGATGAAAAAATTGTTTTCAGAATAAAGCTTTTATAACTACAGTTTAAATTGATGGGACTTCCATTGCATATTTTGCAGAATATTGGTTATTCTTTTATTAGAACTGGTAAGTACCAAAAGACTGACAGCTGAATAGACTTTGAACATAAGATTCTGTATGCTCAGGATGACAGAGTTGCACGTGCATAGCAGGTGCAGGAGACTGTGATGATTGAATTTACTCAGAACGTAATTAGAAAGAAACTCACCAGCAGTGGGATGGTCTAGGTGGTCCTTCTCTCTGGGGAAACTCTTAGGGAGATGGTAGTGCTATGAAAGTGCTGGAAGCACCTCTGAGGCATGCACAAAATATGACCATGTGTGTACATGAGAGCAGCATAACTCCTACAAGGAAGACATCCTTAGGTTTTTTTTTTTCTTTTTTTAAGACAGAGTCTCACTTTGTCACCCTCAGTAGAGTGCTATAGCATCATAGCTCATAGCAACCTCAAACTCCTGGGCTCAAGTGATCCTCTTGCCTCAGACTCCTGAGTAGGTGGGAGTACAGGCACATGACACAATACCTTGCTGTGTTTTAGAAACTGGATCTCACTCTAGCTCAGGCTGGTCTCAAGCTCCTGAGCTCAAGCAATTCACCTACCCTGGACTCCTAGAATGCTACAGTTATAGGCATGAGCCACTGCACCTGGCCTGTATCCTTACATGTTGTCAGGGTGAACATCACGATGCTGGTGATGTAGCTCTGGGGGAAAGTGAGGAGTGTGTATTGAGAATCCAAAGATTGGTTTGGGTTCCAGTGGAAGAAGCCATGGCGTTGAGGCTCAGGTAGCCACTGCAGGACAGGCTGAGGATCTATAAAAAGACAAAAACATGTAAAGTGTAATTTTTAAATATATATATATATATATATATATATATATATTTTTTTTTTTTTTTTTTGTAGAGACAGAATCTCACTTCATCGCCCTCCGTAGAGTGCCATGGCGTCACACAGCTCACAGCAACCTTCAACTCCTGGGCTTAGGCAATTCTCTTGCTTCAGCCTCCCGAGTAGCAGGGACTACAGGCGCCCGCCACAACGCCCGGCTATTTTTTTCTTTTGCAGTTCAACCGAGGCTGGGTTTGAACCGGCCACCTTCTGTATATGGGGCCAGCGCCCTACTCGCTGAACCACAGGCGCCACCCATTTTTAAATATATTTTTAAATCTCAGCAACCATGTGGTACTGGGTCTGTGGTGAAGGCCTGGAACATGCTCAGGAGGCAGGTCGTGCAGATGTAGAGGCCCCTCATCACATGTTCATATAGAAAGAAATGATTTAAATTTTAAGTCATTCTGAAAATTCACTGGCCCAGGCAGACCTGGGAAAAACAAAATCAATACAGTGAGGAGCATCACTGTGTGGATGAGGGCCAAGTGACAGGTTATCAGGGCAGTGGGCTTCTGCCTACAGTTCGGGAGTGTGAAAATATAGAAGGGAAGGAAGGTGCTGGCTGTGATTCCTATACAGGCATGGAAAACAAGGTAGTTTTTTTTTTTTTTTCTTTTTTTAATTTAGACAGTGTTTTTTACCTCTGGTAGAGTGCTGTGGTGTCATAGCTTTCAGCAACCTAAAACTCCTGGGCTCAAATGATCCCCTTGCCTCAGCCTACCAAGTAGCTAGGACTATAGGCGCCTTCCACAGCGCCTGGCTATTTTTTTTTTTTTAATAGAGATGGAGGTCTCACACTTGCTCAGGCTGTCTCAAACTTATGAGGTCAAGAGATCCACCCTCCTGAGCCTCCCAGCGTGCTGGGATTTCAGGCATGAGCCACCGTACCCAGCCTGGTAGTTTTCAGTTGTACCTTAAGTAGTGCACTTAACTGATGGCAAGGAGGAGGGCTGTGCAGAAACTATGCAGCCATTGTTAATAGTATTTTTCATACTGCATGGCTGGATACTTTCTGCTCAGCCCTCATACTTTATATATTATGAAGAAAAATGAGTAAACTTCATATCATCATCATTCTTTTTTTTAATGGTCAAAATTGTCACCCACAGCCATCACTTTTACTATACTCTGCGTAGTCTTCCTGTGTTTATATCCACAGATTAGCAAAATTGATCTCATCTGAAACTGTATTTTCCATTTGCCATTAAACCTAATTTTTTTTTTCTTTTCTAAGATACAGTTTTGCTCTGTTACCCAGACTAGTGCTGTGGAGTCAGCTTTGCTCACAGCAAGCTCAAACTCCTGAGTTCTAGTGAACCTTCTGCCTCAGTCCTTGAAGTAGCTGGGACTACAGGCCCCTACCACAATGTTCCGCTATTTTTTTTTTCCTATTTTTAATAGAGATGGAGTCTTGGGGGTCTCACTCTGGCCCAGGCTGGTTTCAAACTCCTGAGCTCAAGGGATCCTCCTGCCTTGGCCTCCCAGAGTGCTACGATTGCAGGCATAAGCCATTGGACCCAGAATAACACTTTTTTTTTTTTTTTTTTGTAGAGACAGAGTCTCACTTTATCGCCCTCGATAGAGTGCTGTGGCATCACAGCTCACAGCAACCTCCAACTCCTGGGCTTAGGAGATTCTCTTGCCTCAGACCTCCCGAGTAGCTGGGACTGCAGGCGCCTGCCACAACACCTGGCTATATTTTTGTTGCAGTTCGGCCAGGGCCGGGTTTGAACCCACTACCCTTGGTATATGGGGCCGGTGCCCTACTCACTGAGCCACAGGTGCTGCCCATAACATATTTTTAAAATCTAGAAATTAGGACATAAACATCTTTTGGGAGCATTATTGCACATACCATAAGCCTTTTTCTTTTCCTTTCCTTTCCTTCCCTTGCCCTTCTCCTTTCCTTTCCGACAGATTCTTAACTCTGTTGTCCTGGGTAGAGTGGCCACTTTATAACTCATTACAACCTCAACCTTGAGACAAGCTGTCACTCTGGGTACAGTGCTGTGGCAACACAGCTCACAGCAACCTCCAACTCCTGGGCTCAAGTGACAGAGGGAAGAGAATTGCTCTAGCCAGAGAGTTTGAGGTTGCTGATGCCATGTCACTCTCCCCAGGGCATCTGAGTGAGACCCTGTCTCAAAAAAAAGAAAAAAAATGGCTTGGCGTCCATAGCACAGTGGTTATGGCACCAGCCACATGCACCGAGGGTGTCGGGTTCGAACCTGGCCTGGGCCAGCTGAACAACAATGACAACGGCAACAAAAAAAATAGCCAGGCGTTATGGCAGGCACCTGTAGTTCCAGCTACTTGGGAGGCCGAGGCAAGAGAATTGCTTGAGCCCAGGAGTTGGAGGTGCTGTGAGCTGTGTAGCCACTGCACTCTACCCAGGGTGACAGCTTAAGGCTCTGTCTCAAAAAAAAAAAAAAATTAAAAATAAGTTAAAAATAGAGAAAAAAATAAATTGAAATGTTAATGGGAAAAATTTACTTAGTGCAGAAGAAAGCAGTAAAGAAAAAAGTAAGACTGGGCACCTGTGGCTCAAGTGGCTAAGGCGCCAGCCACGTACACCTGAGCTGGCGGGTTTGAATCCAGCCTGGGTCCGCCAAACAACAATGATGGCTGCAACCAAAAAATGGCCAGGCATTGTGGTGGACGCGTGTAGTCCCAGCTACTTGGGAGGCGGAGGCAGAAGACTCGCTTGAGCCCAGGAATTGGAGGTTACTGTGAGCTGTGATGCCACGGCACTCTACCCAGGGTGACAGCTTGAGGCTCTGTCTCGAAAAAATAAAATAAGTATAAGTATTTGAGATATATAGAAAACAATATACTAGCAAATGCAAATCTAATAATAACATTTAATTTGCGAAAATTAAATAACCAATTATTGAAATGTTTTAAACTAAATTTAAAAAATATGAAAGCAAGATCCAGGGCAGTGCCCATAGCTCAGTAGATAGGGCTCTGGCCTCATACACTGAGGCTGATGGGTTCGAATCCAGCCCGGGCCAGCTAAACAACAATGACAACTGCAACCCCAAAATAACCGGGCGTTGTGGCAGGCACCTGTAGTCCCAGCTACTTGGGAGATGGAGGCAAGAGAATTGCTTAAGCCCAAGAGTTTGAGGTTGCTGTGAGCTGTGACGCCATGGCAGTCTACCCAGGGCAACATAATGAGACTCTGTCTCAAAAGAAAAAACAAGAAAAAAAGGAAGCAAGCAAGCAAGATCCAAATACAGTGTGTGCTTCTTATAAGACAATCAGTATTGATGCAGGGACACTAATAATTTGAAAGTAAAAAGATTTAAACATATTAACACAACATTGTGAAAGCTGGGGTCACTATGTAAAAAACAGAAGATATATAAAACACTGGAGAGGAAAGGTATTTTATGATGGTGAAAGTGTTAATTCATGAGGAACAATACACTTACAAAGTATTTATGGTTAAATATAGCTATAACAGCACATGAAGCAACAAATTGCAGAAATAAAAAGAGACATAGATAATTCAGTAATAATATTTGGAAACGTCATTATTCACTTTCAGTAATGGATCGAGCAATTAGAGAGAGGATCAACAAGGAAATATAAGTCATGGAGACACTAAAATCCAACTAGACCTAGGAGACACATTGAGACTTCACCATCTAATAGTGGCAGAAAGTACATTTTTCTAAACTGCTCATACATTATTCTCCAGGCTCAACCATATAGTAGGGAAAAATGGTATTACAATTAAAAAGATAAGAATCACACAAAGTATGTTCTCTGATTAAAATAAAAAGAAATTAGATGTAAGAGAGCGAGAAGTTTGGTAACACAAATTAGTAGAAATTAAACAACTAGATTGAAAATAACTAATCAACAAAAGGAAAGTATAAATTAAAATTGGAAAATATCTTGAGGTGAATGAAACTAAAAATGCAACATACCAAAATTACGGGATTTTGTGAAATAGCGCTCAGAGGGAAATCTATAGCACTAAATACCTACTTCTTAAAAAAGAAGTATGTTAAATAAGCAGTCTTAACGTGTTGAAAACATTTAAAAATAAGTATTTGTGGAAACTGGGTCAAAGAATATCAGTTGAGGCAAAAATACACATGCTGAAAAACCCTAAGTAGAAAGAGTAGGAAATGATATTTTGATGATGAAGAGTTTTGTAGTCAGGCTCTGCGCCTGTAGCTCAGCGGCTAGGGTGCCAGCTACTTACAACGGAGCTGGCAGGTTCGAATAAGAGTAGGAAATGATATTTTGATGATGAAGAGTTTTGTAGTCAGTCTCTGCGCCTGTAGCTCAGCGGCTAGGGTGCCAGCTGCTTACAACGGAGCTGGCGGGTTCGAATACAGCCGGGGCCTGCTAAACAACAATGACAACTGAACCAAAAAATAACTGGGTGTTGGCGGGTGCCTGTGGTCCCAGCTACTTGGGAAACTGAGGCAAGAGAATCGCTTAAGCCCAGGAGTTTGAGGTTGCTATGAGCTGTGATGCCACAGCACTCTACCCAGGGCGACAACTTGAGACTCTGTCTCCAAAAAGAAAAAAAAAAAACAGAGATAGGAGAAAAAAGATTCAGGAAAGCCCTATTTTCGGTGCAAAGCACTGTCTAAGCCCTGCCCCTTTAAAACTCTGAAAGCTGTCTTGCTGGAACTTCCCCTCTCCTGCAGGGCACAGCTGCTGTGATGCCATGGCCCTCTATTACTATCCATGGCTCTCTATTACTATGTTGCCCTGCAGAGGGCAACATAGTGAGACTGTCTCAAAAAAAAAAAAAAAAAAAAAAAAAGAGTTTTGTAATAATTCACCAATTCCTGAGACTCTTTGTCATGTGAATACTCAAGGTAAGGTAAGTTTTTAGAAAAGACCTGGAAGGCCATAAACTCTCACTTCTGATTGACTATCAATCTTTGTAGGAATAGATGCAGTTAGTGTTAGATGAAGTTGGAAAATGGTAACCATATAAGAATAGAAAGATTGCCTGAGGGTGTGGTGGCTCATGTTTATAATCCTAGCCCTTTGGGAGGCTGAGATGGGGGATCATATGAGCTCACAAGTTTGTGACCAGCCTGACAAAGAGCAAGACCTCATCTCTACTAAAAATAGAAAAAAGATAGCTCGGTGTGGTGAGTCACAGGTACTCAGGTGGATGAGGGAACAAGGTCACTAGAGCCGAGGACTTTGAAGTTGCAGTGGGCTGTTGTGACACTACTGCACTCTAGCTCAGGTGATAGAGCAAGACTGTTTCAAAAGAATAAGAATAAAAATAAAAGATAACCCCAGAGGCCACTATCTTCACATGTGCACAGAAGAAAGGACAGGTGAAGACACAATGAGAAGGTTCTCATCTGCAAGCCAGGAAGAGAGCCTTCTTTAGAAACTAACCATTTTGGTGCACTGGTCTTGGACTTTGAGCCTCTAGCACTGTGAGAAAATAAGGTTCTGTTATTTTAAGTACTGGATTTGTATGTTTTTATTATAGCAGCTCCAACAAGTTTGACATGTGAACATTTATTACCTGTAGGTAACTCTACAAATTGAAAGAAAACATCCAATTTACTCAATTTCTGAGAACAGTAGAAATTACATGAAAAGTAAAACTGAATTAAATAGTGTAAAGCAACAAATATACTTAAACAGAATATAAATGGGAAAATGGTATACCATTTGGTGTAAGTTAAGTGATATTACAAACTTTTTTTTTTTTTTTTGGTAGAGACAAAGTCTCCCTCTATTGCCCTTGGTAGAGAGCCGTGGCATCACACAGCTCCCAGCAACCTCCAACTCCTGGGCTTAGGTGATTCTCTTGCCTCAGCCTCCCAAGTAGCGAGGACTACAGGCGCCTGCCACAATGCTGCCTGCCACAATGCCAGGCTATTTTTTTGTTGCAGTTTGGGGCTGGGGCCGGGTTTGAACCCGCCACCCTTGGTGAATGGGGCCAGCACCCTACTCACTGAGCCACAGGCGCCACCTGATATTACAAACTCTTTAGAAATTTTTACTAGCTCTTTCAAGGTAGTAATAATTACTTCAAAACTGTTTAACAATATAAGGATTTCTACTGGCCAAATCCAAATAATGATAACATTAAAACAATTAATGATAATTATAAATCAGTGAATAAAATGTGGATCCATGAGTTAAAAATAATGTTTATAAATACACAAATACTTGAAGCAGAATGGACCAGGTCATCCTTATAGTAGAATGCCAACACAAGGAATAATGGAAGTAGAAGATAGTCATTTGTCATGCAACATTTTGATTCAAACAAGTTATACATACAACATCATAGAAAATCCCTGCAAGATGTGCATTAATTGCAAATATAAAAACTTTCCACAAAAGAATGTGGAAGACAGCATCTTAACCATGTTAACATCAGTAGTAATATGAATACCTATAATGTTACCTCAATAGGGTACTTTTGAGAAGGAGCACAACATTCTACTGTGATATTCTTGGCACAAAGAAAAATAATCTGAATCTAATCATGGGAAACCTTGAAAACGCAAATGGTGAAATATCTAAGAAAAATTGCCTGAGATTTTCTTTTCTTTTCTTTTTTTTTTTTGAGACGGAGCCTCAAGCTGTCACCCTGGATAGAGTGCTATAGCATCACAGCTCACAGCAACCTCCAATTCCTGGGCTCAAGCAAGTCTCTTGCCTCCATCTCCCAAGTAGCTGGGACTACAGGCACCCACCACAACGCCTGTCCATTTTTATTTTTTTTGGTTGCAGCCGTCGTTGTTTGGCGGGCCCGGGCTGGATTCGAACCCGCCAGCTCAGGTGTATGTGGCTGGCGCCTTAGCCCCTTGAGCCACAGGCGCCGAGCCAGCCTGAGATTTTCAAAAACAAAAAGCTAACAAAAATTACGCAGACTATGGTGCATCTTAGAAGGGTACAGGTGAAACTTACTGAATGCAGAATATAAAAGTCTTTACACAATAACCAAGAAAATGGCATGAAGGCTGTTGTTAACCAGTTTGATGAAAATATTTCAGATTGTATATGAAACCAACACACTGTACCCCATGATTGCATTAATGTACGCAGCTGTGATTTAATTTAAAAAAAATTATGCAGAGAGGCCAGGTCTGGTGCCTAATGCCTGTAATCCTAGCACTCTCTCTGGGAGTCTGAGGCAAGTGGATTGCCTAAGCTCAGAGGTTTGAGACCAGCCTGAGCAAGAGTGAGACCCAGTCTCTAAAAATAGTCAGGCGTTGTAGGTGCCTGTAGTCCCAGCTACTTGGTAAGGTAAGGCTGAGGCTGAGGTAAGAGGATCTCCTGAGCCTAAGAGTTTGAGGTTGCTGTGAGCTATGACACCATTGCACTCTACTGAGGTTGACATAGTGAGACTTCTGTTTTCAAAAAAAAAAAATTATGCAGAGATATAGAAGCTGTTTCAGGCTGAATGACCCTAGAGATATGACATAATATTTTTTTTCCTTTCTTTCTTTTTTTTTTTTTTTAACACATTTTTCTATGAAGGACATTATTAGCAACAGTCCAAACAGTCTGAGAAGGAGATAGCAAATTCCAATGTTAAATTCTATATTTTCACAATTGGACAGTGTGATCAGAAGAGGATGTCTTACTGTACTAAAATTCACACTGAAGTACTTAGGAATTATATGGAATTAAATCATTAACTTATTCTCAAAGGGTTTTGAAAAAAGTACGATGTGTTTACATACGTGTATAAAAAATGCAGAGCAAGAGAGAATGTTTAACACTGGGGACCTGCTGAAAGGTATATGAGGATTCTTTGTATTTTTGTTACAAATGTTTCTGTAAATCTACAGTTATTTAACGCAAATACATCCATTTTTCTCTTTTTTTGCAGGGTGGAGAATATTTGAGTGGATATCACTGTTTTATATCCTGTTTGGATATTGGAGTTTAATGATAAATACTAGGGAACAGCATTTGGTGATTCCTAAATGCATTTACTAATTTGTTATCATACAAATAATATATAAATAGCCTACTGATGATATAAAAGAAATAGACAACTTTGCTTTTACTGTTGAAGTATAATGTTGTATTGCCTTACAATTTCTGCAATATTATGATAGATACACACATTTCATTCTTTTTGCCCTGATTCCTGGCTCTCAGCTCTTGTGAGCTTTGCTATTTTCTAAGTAACTAGAGCAATGAGAATATGCTTCATTAGATTATTTGGTCTTTTTTTTTTTGAGACAGAGCCTCAAGCTGTCACCCTGGATAGAGTGCTGTGACATCACAGCTCACAGCAACCTCTAATTCCTGGGCTCAAGCGAGTCTCCTGCCTCCGCCTCCCAAGTAGCTGGGACTACAGGCGCCCGC
>CAUYRH010067120.1:0-32993 GCA_963574655.1 Perodicticus potto | reverse complement strand
AATAGTGTCTAACTTTCATATAAATTAGATTCAACTCTGACTAAAGTATATTACTTAAATATTAATTTTGTAATTCAACTTGTCAACATGTTGTTTAGGATATTGCATCCTCATCTATAAGTGAAACATGTTTGTAATTTCCCTTTATAATAATATATTTTCTCTAATCAATATTAGGTGTATCAAGATCGACTAGAATGATATTGAAATATTTCTCCTTTTTTTATTGTTTATAAGATTTCTGGAATTGCTTGTTTTGTAAAATCATTGTGGTCTATGAGTTTATGATAGTTTGAAATTTGTTATTTAATTTAATTCATTGCTTAGTTATTGTTTTTCTGTGAATGATTTTACTCTGGTTAATAAGTTAGCATAGCAGTATTCCCAGATAGTTTTTTGTTTGTTGGGAGATTGGGCTTTGTGGGGGCAGAGTTAATGCTTTGCATGAAATATCTTATTTTATAACAGTGAAATTACTTTCTCTGTTGTCTTGTGTTTTTTTGAGGTGAAATTTAAATTTTTGTGTGAGTAGTACTATTATACCTATCTTGAGTGTCTTGCTTGTACTGTATCACATAATACCTTTGTTTAATTCTTAATAAACTGTTCACTTGTTAAAAAAAAAAAAGAAAGAAGAAGAAAGGAGTTTCTATTGTCTAGACCTATTGCTTAGGGATATAATGTCCTAACATAACACATTGCTCACCTGCTTGTGGTGATGCTGATGTAAACAGACTGGCTGCACCGCCAGTCATATGAAAGTGCACAGTAACGTCCTAGGCCTTGACATTCACTCATCACTCATTAACTCACCCAGAGAAATTCGGTTCTGCAAGCTCTATTCATGCCATTGCACTCCTGCCTGGATGACAGAGTGAGAACTCTTGTCTCTAGAAAAAAAAAAAGAAGAAGAAGAAGAAGAAAACTTACAGCTGTAAGTGCCCTATACAGCTATACCATTTTGTAAAATCTTTTATACCATTTTATTGTACCTTTTCTAAGTGTTGATAGATTTAGATATGCAAATATTTATCACTGTTTCACACTTGCCTGTAGTATTCAGTAAAGTAACATGCTGTGCAGGCTTGCATCTTGGGAGCAACAGGCTATACAATACAGCCGAGGTGTACAAGAGGCTATCCCATCTAGGTTTGTGTAAGTACACTCTATGATGTTTGCATAACAAAAGTGTCTAACGATGCATTTCTCAGAGTATGTCCCCCTTCTTAAGTGATGTATGACTGTATGTGTGTATGTACATACACACATATACACATGGCTTTTTAATGTTGTAAGCCTTTCTATGTATGACAATATCTGGAAGCCATGGAGGAAGAAAGTAATTAGGTCATACAGAATCCAATTTCTTCCTGCAAAGAAATGTCATAACAAAGTCATACTTTCAAATCAGAAAAAAACCTTTCAATTATATTATAAAGGCTAAGTCACTTCAATATATAAGTAGATCCTTAAAATGAACCAAAAATAAACCATAATCCTCAAAAAAAGGACAAATAAAATATAGATGGTTCTTTAAAATGTGAAAACCTGGTTGATCGCGTACATAAGAGAAATATAAATTATTATGAAACAAAAAAGAATCCCATGTTTCACATATTACATTGGCAATGATAAAAGTGTTTGATACCTGGAAGCCTACAGTGTGGAAATAGTGACTTTTATATATTGCTGATAGAAATGCAATTTGATACAACCTCTATAGAAAACAATCAGTCAATCAATGTGCATCGCAATTATACATGCACATACTGTTTTAGCTGGCAATTCTGCTAGGTACTCAGACTGTGGATAGTCTTACAGAAGTACAAAATGATGTATGCATAAATGTTATTCTTGCAGCATCATTCTCAATAACAAAAGTTTGGAAGCAATATAAATATCCATTAGTGTACCATTCACCGTGTGAATTATGGTCTATCAAGATAATGGAATGCTACCCAACTGTTAAAAACAATGAGGAGTACTGACTAGCATATATACCCAAAGCAAATTTTACTGGGGAAAAGAAATTCAGTTCTTGATATACTAATGGTAGAATTTTACTTTGATAGCCCTTCAGCAAACCATGATTCTCAAAACTTACACCCCACGAAGTTCCCTCTCACATTGTTTCTGAGCTTGGGCATGAGACCCAAGCATTGAAAACATGAGGCAAGTGGAGGTTTAGTAAGAGCTTGCATATGGAGACTGGCTTTCTTGAAACCCTTCTTAAAACCCAGCTACCATGTCATGAGAAAGCTCAAGCTTCCATGTGGAGAAACCATATGGAAAGCAGGAGATACCAACAGCCCCCAACTATCCTGGCCATCCCAGACGCATGTGAGTGAAAAAGGATCCTTAGATATCCCAGCTTCAGCTGGTACCATGAGGAACAGCCATGAACCAGCCTTGCTGAGCCCCACCTAAGTTTAGAACCGTAAGCTAATAACATATGGTCATTGTTATAAGTCACTAAGAGTTTGGGTGGTTTTCTATACAGCACTAGACAGATGAAAAGATTTCTAAAATAAAATTTTAAGTTAGGAGACATGGTGCAGAATGATCTATATCATTATGAATTTGTGAGAAAAAACATATGTACCTATATTCATAGAATGTACTAGTTTTCTAGGGTTGCCATTACAAATTACCATAAACTGGCCGGCTTAAAGCAACAGATGTTTATTCTCTCCCAGTTCTTGAGTCCAGACCATCTAAAATCAAGGGATATGTGGGGCTTCACTCCCTCAGGGGTCACCTAAGACCATCCTGCATATCAGATATTTACATGACTACTCATAACAGTAGCAAAATTACAGCAACAAAAATAATTTCATGGTTGGGGGTCACCACAACATGAGGAACTATATTAAAGGGTTGCAGCATTAGGAAAGTGGAGAACCACTGCTCTGAAAGACGATCCTTTCTTGCTTTTTCCTGCTTCCTGTGGCTGTCAGCATTATTTAGCTTCCTTGGCTTGTGGCCACCTCACTCTAATCCAATTACATGACCTTCTCTTCTGTGTTTCTGCATTTTCTTCTCTTCTGCCTCTTATGAAGACATTTGTCATTGGATTTTTGGTCCATTGGGGTAATCCAGGATAGGATATCATCTCAATCTCTTTAACTTAGTTATATCTGCAAAGATACTTTATCCAAATAAGGGAACATGTTCGGATTGTAGGGATTTGGTAATGACATACCTTTTGGGGGGAAGCTATTCAACCTGTGTAGAAAAAACACACCAGAAACTGGTGCAGACCGATTTCCCTCCAGGGCAGGAGGAGAAGTGAGGATTGAAGGGCCAGAGGACAGAAGAAAGAGGAGGGCATAGTCTCTCTGAGATTTTTTTTGATTGTCACAACTGGAGGATTAAACATCCTATGGTCACAGTCAGTTAAGTAGAAAAAACAAAAATAAACAGGAAAATAAGGATTTATTAATAGATTTTATAATTATTTGGGTTTGTCTTTAAGCAGAGGGTTTCAGCCAGGTTTCTTTCCAGTTACCAAGGAGAAACAAGTTGACTTTGTGCTCTGAGATCATTCCTGCCATTAAAATTTCGCTCACATGCGCCGTCAGATCCATCTTGATGGTGAGTGAAGGCAACAGATGTTTCAGCCCTGCCGACTTTATGTTACCTTTGTGCAGATGGGCACAGCTGTGATCATCGGGTGCCAGGAATCATATTGTCCCAGATTCCAATAGGTCAGTTACTGCCCTTCCGACTGCCGTAGCTGTCCACATGCTTCCTGCAGAGACACCTGGGAAAGCACAGGCCATTCAAACGAACTTACAAAACCTCAGTTTCTCTAGCAAAGAACTGGGGATAATTGGCCTCGTGGCAATTTGGAGTTGGGGGTGGATGATTCACATAGAATGTTGTACACACGTGGAATATTGTCATAGAAACATCCTGAGATTTGGCTATGACAGCCTTTGGTGGTGGTTAGAGTGAGAGGATGAAGCATACAAGATACTCATTCAAATCTATCCAATCCTCAAACATTCTGTTATCACGCAAATAACTACGAAAGATAAAGCGAGCAGCTGTGGCTCCCTGCTGGGCCATCAGCCTGGGTGAGAGTTCTAGGTCATTTCCGGGACTTGGCTGTGATGCCAACCTGTTCTTTCCCACCGTATTAAGTAGACCACCAGGGAGTGGGTATAATCATATTGTTGGGATAACCTTAATTCTATTTGAATTTATTTTTTAGGTAAATTATTTGCAAACCTCAATACTTTCACTGTTAGTAGTAAAAACCGACCTGCAATACACTTAGAAATTGATTCCAGCACACCAGGGGGCTACAACAGGGCAGTTGAGAACAGCTGCCCCATTACCCTAGGAGCTTTAATTTAAACACACATAAATACGCAAAACCAACAATAAGTCTCCAGAGCCAAAGCACGTCTCAGCTGGACAAGATGAAACCATTTGAACTAATAGGCCAGCAGGCTGCCTCCTCTTTGATAAAGGTGCTTGCACAATTTTCCAGTTAACCCTCATGCCTCCCTCAACACGCACATCCCCCCTCTCCCTGCATTTGTGAGGGACTGCAGAGGCTATAAATTGAACCCAAATTGAAAGGAAGCAAGGTTGATGCAGCACTGAGAAAAATGCTATGATTAATCTCCTCCGGGCCTTCTCAGGTTGCATGTAATGGTTTTGGTCCTCAAATGCTAGTGACTCTCTTTCCTGAAGCGACAAAATTACAGGTAATTGCTTATAGGAAGAGCCAAATAGCGATGGCTTCTCCTCTGACCAGATTTATTTTAATTCTCAATAAACAGAGTAATAACGTCCTTTTCTCCGCTTTCCAGGTCATTAGAGAGGCTTGGGCTGTGACCATCCCTGGTGACAGGAGCTGCAAACAAATGCAGTAAACTATATCCAATGGATAATTATCCTCTCTTATTGTTCGGCTACAGAGGAGATGGCCCATAAACTATGTGGATGCTTCTTTTGGCACCTGCCACCCAGAGTCACGTTGAAGGGGCAAAGCACCATGGAAAGAGTGGGTTTGGGCAAGATGGGGTCAGAGGTCTTGCTAAGAGCCCCTCTCCTCTCCTCTCTATCCACTGTGGCAGGGGGATGCAGGGGCCCAGCATCCCTGGGTACTAAGTCAGGGCCAGCAGGATTCGGTTTGTGGAAGCGTCTGTCCTGATGCATGGGAAACATCACCCTGTGTAGCGGGGCCCTGATGGTTTGCTGTCTCTCTCCCTCCTCTGCTTTTGACTTTTTTTGGTAGTTTTTGGCCAGGGCTGGGTTTGAACCCGCCACCTCCAGTATATGGGGCTGGCGCCTTACTCCTTTGAGCCACAGGCACTGCCCTGCTTTTGATCTTCTCCTTGCCTCTCTCTTCAGGAGTAACCCAGTTTGCACCTCAGCTTAGCTGTCCACACCCCAACTCCCTGCCCTGCTACAGCTCCCTGGCGCTGACCTCCCTCTGCTTATGGGCTGTGGAACCTAGAGAAGGTGAAGAGCTCACACAAGCCCCTAGACCAGCGGTTCTCAAGTTGTGGGTTGCGAGCCACAGGAACTGTATTAAAGGGTTGCAGCATTAGGAAGGTTGAGAACCACTGACCTAGATAAACTGCAGGGTAGGGCAGGACAAGGCCCATGCCCAGGGCTGGTTGGGAGATGATCCCGGCATCCAACAGGAGCCAGGCATTCCGATCCCAAGGCCAGAGCTGGCTGGGCTCTTCCTATGTGAGGCTGCCTGCAGAGAAAGCTGGGGGGCTCTCCTCTCTCTTTTGGAGGAGCATTGAGGGTCGGGAGAATTGCTCATGTCAATCATCCTGAATGGGTGGGAGGAAAAGGGGCAAGGAGAGTGAAAGTGAGCACAGGTGGGGCTGGGACTAGTCTGATCCAAGGCTTGGCAGGTTAATCAGGTGCTCAGAATTAAGTGTTGAACAGATGGACAAGAGACTGGCAGGAGTGCCACTGCATCCCGGCAGGGGGCAGGGGTGCCCTTTCACCCTCTTCCCTCAACGTGCCCCGGGGGTCTGAGCCACAGGGTCTCCATCTGAAGAATCCCAGGTTCTCTGTGGCCTGGGATATGTTGTGATTTTATCAAGAATCATGTGTCTCTAGTCATCTTTCTGCCACCTGTGCCAGCCCCACGCGCCTTGACTCTCCTCCATGGCGCCAAAGGATGTGCTGTTGTGTTATCCTCGGCTGTGGCTGTGCAACTAACTAGGAGACTGACTCCAGCTCAGCTGTCTGTGGGACCCAAGCATTCCCACCTCCTCCTTCCCACGTAGGGACCAGATTAAAAAGGCCATCACGTAGGAAAACAGTCCTGACCCAGCCTCATGCAGGAGACTAATGTCCAAACATGCATGAGAGTTTCCAGGCCCCCAGCATGCTGGCCACTCTGACCCAGCCTGCGGCCATTCAGTTGACAGCTAGTCCTTCAAACACAGCCTCCTCCTAATCACCTTTTCTGAGTTAGCCCAGAAGAGGCATGAATGTGATAACACACACAGAGGCCCTTTAAGTTGACGAGAATCTTGTCTGAGTGCTGTCTTGAGGCCTCAGTCTACCCATCTGACAAATGGGGCTGCAACACTGGTGAACTCTGCTGTCTAGAAGCCTGAGAGCATCAGCTAAAGAATTAAATTACTGGAAGGTGTGCAGTAAAACCAAGTGAATAAAATTACCAAGGCTGCCAGCCTCCTTCCTCTTAGAGTCCACACAGCCCTATCAGGCTGGTTAGGCCTGTTTCTTGTTTTCCAGGAGACAGCAAGCACTGTAGAGTCCGAGATTTCACAGCTAGTCACCCTCTGATTGGAAACATGATCCTCTGTCATCCCTTATCAAGACAAGCTGTCAGGGTAATTTGGAGCTCAGGCTGGAGCGGTGTTGGAGGCAGGAGAGCTGCTGAAGGAGCCAAGAGGGAAGGCACTTGTCCGGGGATGGATGGAGGGGTGGGAGGCTGCGGGCAGCCATTCATCTTCATGCGGTGCAGGAGGGGGTCACAGGAAACCAGGACCTTGCTTGGGACCACACCAGGAGTGAAGAATTGGTTTTTACCTACTTGCAAAGTGGTGAATGCACCTTCTGCTTGGGGAGAGCTGGGGAGGGGAGAAACCTGACCTCTTTACGTGTGTGCACTTGGTGTCTCACCCCCCCCCCCAGTGAGAGATCAAGCCCCTCCAGGAGGAACCAGAATGCAAGGACTAAACCAAGGTGTGCAGTCAGCAGGACTTCCTTGCCTGGAGAGCTTGTCTCGGTGCTGGGCGGAGGGCTGGAGGGGAGATGCCTGGACAGGCTGCCGTCTCTGCTTTTGTGTGACAGCCCCACTTGTGCCTGTTTCGAGCCTGGACAGCTACGTAGTATCTGTTCTCGCCACAGAGACCTGCTGTTATGTATTTTTCCAGCTTGGTACGGAACACAATGGTATTCCCACAAGATGGTGTTCCTGACTTAGACCAATTTGTTCTTCCTCTGAAATCTGATAATGGACATCTTTTCAACAATTAAGAGAGAGACAGGAATATGATTTTCTTAATTTTAAGGTTTTTTTTTTAGCCGTTGGGGCCTGCTACTTCCTGTCAAAGTCAGAATCTGGAAAAGATAATGACCAATTTAGCAGGCAATCATACACTTATTACATTCATTTTAGCTTAACATATCAATGTTTCATGGTGTTCTGCAAAGAACTGAAATTTCTAGCTGCTCTGCTACCCAGATACATTTTTTAAAGTTGTTTCTTCTGCACTTGGGAAGCCAGCTCTCAGAGAGCTGCTCTGAAGAGGGTCCCCAAGAGGGGCAGGGCTCAGAGGGACAGCTGGGGGCTCCTAGGACCCATGACAGCCACCACCTCAGCAGGTTTTCTGACAGTCCTGTGCCTTTACGAGTTTGGGACCAGCATTTTGCTTTTGAAGATTTCAAGCTGTGTAATTTGTAGACTGGGCTTTAGCCTGGAGCCTTTTATAGCAGCTCTTTAGAAGTCAAAAGCTGAAAGAGGATGGAGAATTATTAGCAGACATGCCACAAAGATGACAAGCTCTACGCATGAAAGGAACTAAAGGCCAACTCTATATGCAAATATCTGAATAGTTAAGTATTTTTACAGGAAGCCGTTATCAGTCCAATAGTATCCCTGCCACGAAATCCATATGTTGAAACCCTCAGTACCCCAAAAGGTGACCTTATTCAGAAGTGGGATTTTGCAGATGTATTAGTAAAATTAAGATGAGATATATGGGGAAAAGGCGGGCCCCTAACTTGATGTGACCATGTCTTATAAAAAGGGCAGGTTTGGACACACACAGGGAGCACCCCCATGAACCCTGGAATTATGCCACTACAAGCAAAGGAACTACCGGAATTTGGAGAGAAGTCTGGATCAGACCCTTCCCTTACATCTCTAGAGGCAACATGGCCCTGCTGGTATCTTCATCTCAGAACTGTAGCCTCCATAACCATGAGAAAATTTGTTTAAGCCTATAATGCCCAACCCCCAGCCATGCACTGGTACCCGTCTGTGGCCTGTTAGGAACCCAGCCACACGGCAGGAGGGGAGTGGCAGGCAAGCGAGAGAAGCTTTGTCTGTGTTTACAGCCGCTCCCCATCACTGGTGACACTGCCTAAGCTCCACCTTCTACCAGATCAGCAGCGGCATTAGATTCTCCTAAGAATGCAAACCCTATGGTTCCCTGCTCATGTGAGGGCTCTAGGTTTCTCCACCCCTTATGAGAATCTAATTCCTGAGCTCTGAGGTGGTGATGCCTGCAGCCCGCACTGGGGAGCACCTACACATGCAGATTATTAATTATTAGCAGAGAGGTTGGGCAGCACAGACACCATAATAAATCAGTTGCTTGTAGTCTCATATCAAAACCACCTCCCCCTCCACCCTCCCATATGTGGAAACATAGTCTTCCATAAAACCGGTCCCTGGTGCCGGAAAGACTGGGGACCGCTGGTGTAAGCCGCTCAGCGTGCGGTACTTGTTACTGCACTCCTAGCAAACTGACGCACTGCCTAGCATACTCGTCACGATGGATAGGGAATGTGGGCAGACGGTGAAGTGCTTCAGCTTCCTTGTGTGGTCTACCTCATTCCCTGTGAAAATGAAGACTCCATCACCTGAGTCCTGGGAAGCACCATTCTCCAAGGTCACATCCGCTGAGAATAATCTTGGTAAGCTACAGAGGCTGGAAGTGGGCTCTGATTGGTAGACTTAAGGCTATTTCTTATTTTATTTTATTTTTTTAATATCCCAAGCAAGGCATAGTTAACTCCTAATTCCACTTCTTAATTAAACATTAAAGGTCTGCACTGGCTCAGTGGGAACATACAGTTATCTGTTCACTTGCAATCACCCTCAATTCATAAATCTGATTTGGCTCTGGCATTAAGCCAGGAGCAAATGCAAGAGATTAACTTTTTCGACCTATCAGGACTCAAAATGAAAATTATTCTAATGTTGTTGTTGTTTTAATTGATCGATTTCATGTGATTTCCAGAGGCCACATGCAGATCGCTTGAATGTGGGGAGAATAGGAAACGAGTGAATGAAGCTCATCCCGTCCCGCCGATCGCTTACTGAAACGTAGTCACAAAAGGTGTCATGGAAGCCATCACATGTCGAGCTGGGTTATGGCATCCTAGAGCTCTACAGAGGTCACCACGTTGTCTTTCACAGATGGGAAAGTGAGGCTCAAAGTTTACCTAGGTCAGAGCTCCTTCACTGAGGTTCCACCACGGTCCAGGCCCTGAGATAACACAAAGGTGTCAGCATGAGTTGTATCCTCTGTCCTCAAGGATCTTCTGGTCTAATGGGGCACAGAGGATGGTGAATTAATAATTCCAGTCCCTGTAAAAACTCAGTGATCAGAACACTCACAGGACACCATGACAGCAAGAAGAGAGGCTTTGGGGTCTTTGGGAAGGTGACCAGGATGGCTTTCTGGAGGGGAAGACACTTTGACTGAACTTGATGGGAAGGCTAAAGCTGACCAGGAGGACAAGTGTTTTGGGAATTGAGAAGCTGGAAGCTAACACACAGATGAGTCCTCCAGGCATGCAAGGTCTTATCCACTGTTCCAAGGAGGTCAGGCGTTGTTGGGAAATTATGGGGAGTCTTTGAAATGCACCGGAAAGGGATCTGCAAAGTTTTCTCAAGTCTCATTGGCCAGAATGGGGTAGGAGGTGATGCTTTTGTCCTCCAAGGGACATTTGAATATTTGGTGGGTACAGCCTGGGATTTGTGCTGCTGGCTCTGGTGAGCGGAGGTGAATGTGCTGTTAAGCATCCTACCAAGCACAGACAACCCTCCAAACAATGAAAGATCCAGCCCCAAATGTACATGTGCTGAGACTGAGATTCTCTGAATAGAGCTGATTATTAATAAGGGGACGGAATGGCCATCCAGGTGGTCCCCTGGGTCTAGCAAAGGAGTCAACACCCTCTTAGGTGTCACGACAGCAGAAACCTGAATAAAATGAGAGGGGCCAGGGAGGAAGACAGGGACGGGACTGGATGAGGGCAGACAGACACTCACCACGGACTCATAGTCGAAAGGGACAGTGGATCACTCCGCTTCGCCCAAGAAAGCCCCTTCCTCTTCGTCCCCGGGAGCAGCCGGGCCAGTGCTTCGAAAAATAAACCAATTGCCTATTTCCTGATAGGCAGATGGCAAAGCCAGCCCAATTTTGTGAAGCCTAAAGCTTACATAATTTGGGCAGCCTTCTTAAAGAACAATTACAAAATTAGATACAAAAGCTACTGCATATTTAGGAGGAGAAAATACAAATGTCCAAACAAATGACACATCTAAAATAAACTAACAAGCACCGCAGATGGAAGGGGCCGTGTAGAGGCGGCCCAGCACTCAGGGCTCCCTGGCTGGGCCCTGCACGCCCCGTGGCAGGGTGGGCATGAGGCCTGTGTGTTTGCAGGGCCTGGGGGAGACTGATGGAGCTCCTGCTCAGCTCCCAGCAGGAAGTTCAATCACAGCACCGCATGTGACTTTGCCTCGGCAACATAGCCTCATTCTTCATTTGCCAGGAAAGGAAACCCTTTGGAAACTTCCTCTAGAGGAGGCCGACACTGGTGGCCCTGGGGAGAGTGCAAAGGGGTAAAAGTGCTGGGAGATTTGACAGTCTGACCGTGTGGCAACCCTCTGCCCTTCCTCGGGGAGGCAGCCCCACTCCCCGGCTCCACACCAAGAGTATTTCTGAAAGCCTGAGTGGACACAGCAAGAGGCTCACCAGCTTTCCCCAGGCCAGGTGTCAGCACTGCCCTCACTGTGGGTCCTGCAGTCACCGCTCCCCTTCAGGTCAGGCAGCCAGAGGACCAGTGAGAACTACAGCCACTGCCCAGAGACTTGCAACTGTCCCCTGGTGGCCCCAACGTGGGGGACATCGTGATCATTGTCCCCCGTCCCATGCGCCACTTTCAACTACTCCAGAGAGAGCCAGAGAAGGCCCACAGGAGGGGGCTCCCAACTTTGAAGCCTCCAGAATGCTCCTGGCCTTGTCCTGACACTCAAGTGAAGTGGAGGGGACACTGCATTGGCTGTCCCTCACTTCTGATCATCAAAGGAGGTGCCCCACTAAACAACAACCCACCCAACATGGTGCTCCCCAGTATCACAGGACAACCCACCCAACACGGTGCTCCCCGGTATCACATAACAACCCACCCAACATGGTGCTCCCCAGTATCACATGACAACCCACCCAACACAGTGCTCCCCAGTATCACAGGACAACCCACCCAACGTAGTGCTCCCCAGTATCACACGTCAACCCACCCAACACGGTGCTCCCCAGTATCACATGACAACCCACCCAACACAGTGCTCCCCAGTATCATATGACAACCCACCCAACACGCTGCTCCCCAGTATCACACGTCAACCCACCCAACATGGTGCTCCCCAGTATCACATGACAACCCACCCAACACGGTGCTCCCCAGTATCACATAACAACCCACCCAACACGGTGCTCCCCAGTATCACATGACAACCCACCCAACGTGGTGCTCCCAGTATCACATGACAATCCACCCAACACGCTGCTCCCCAGTATCACACAACCACATAGGAGGTGGGCACATTCCACAGCTTATCTGGAAGGTTAGGGTCTTTTGGCATGAACTTCTAGATGTGGGGCTAGCAAGATCCTTTGGGTCTTTGTCTTAGGAGGAGGGGAGACAGAAGAGAAAGGATTCAGGTGTGGCCACATTAGGCCCCCCAACACAGACCTCCCCAGGCTGTGATAAACTAAAAGACCCAGGCTTGTTTCTTGAGCCTATGGGCCCCTCCCTGCCTCTCCCTTTTTAGCTCCAGCTCCACCCTGTGTGTCCTACAGCTCCCCTACTTAACCTTCCTCCTGCCCCTCAAAGGTGCCACGCCCTGCCGCACCTCAAGGCCTTAGCACTTACTGCTTCACCTAACTGGAAGGTTATTCCCTCTGCTTCACCTGACTTGCTCTGCCTTGGCCCCGTAGCTCATATAAAGGACCTTCTCAGGAGGCCTTCCTGGGTCTGTCCGGGATCCTACTGGCGGCCTTCCTCATCCTACTTATTTTTTCACTGGTGTGTCTCCCCAGCTAGCAGGTTCTATTCATGAGTGCAGGGCCATGACTCTGTTCACAGCTGCACCCCAGGCCCACGGAGCCTGGTACAAGGTGGGCTCCCGAGGAATCCCTGCTGCAGGTGTGCGTGGATGAATGAATGAGTGCAAAGATGAGATAATGGGAGCCCAGGTCCTGGGGGTGCCAAAGGTAGTTAATAAATTGTACTTTCTTCTCTGCTTTTATTGTCCTAAGTGGATTTGCATCTTCAGTTTGGGCATCTGTTAGGAAAGAAACAAGCTAGAGGCGGTCAGCCAGAGGGTCAATGCTAATAAGAGACCTCAAGTCTTTGTGTGAAGGGGAGCTCCAGCTCCTTTCATGCCCAGGAGATAATCCAGATTCGTATGCTTGTAAGTAGTATGCAAATGAAACACATGTTCTTTCTTTTCTCTTTTATTTTTATTTTTTGAGACAGGGTCTTTCTCTGTCAGCCTGAGTAGAGTGCCATGACCTTATCACAGCTCACTACACCCTCAAACTGCTGAGCTCAAACAGTCCTCCTGCCCAACCTCCCTAGAAGTTAGGACTACAGGCACATACCACCGTGCCTGGTTAATTATTTCTATTTTCTGTAGAGATGGGGTTTCATGCTTGCTCAAGCTGGTCTTGAATGCCTGAACTCAGTCTTCCCAGCTCAGCCTCCCAGAGGGCTAGGATTACAGGTGCGAGCCTCCACACCCAGCTGGTTTCTATACTACCTTGTTCTTGGTATTTCTGGAAGAGTGATTGCAAAGATGCTATTGAAGAGAGGTGACATATACCTGACCCTTGAACATAGGTTCTTGCCTAGATAAGAGCACACTGAAGCCAGAGCCAGATAGGATGTAGACAAGATTCAGATGTTGAGGGGCTGGGCTCCTCTGCCTCTGTCAGCTGTGAGACTCAGGGAAGGTTACCTAAGCTCTCAGGCCTCAGTTTCCCCATCCTTTAAATGGAGAGGTACCCATTTGTCCCATCACCTCTCCATCCTTTAAATGGAGAGGTGGTAGTGAGTTGCAGGGGGGTGGGAGTTTGATGCTAAGAGCAGCCCCTGGGTGCATGCCCCCTTGGATGTGGGCACTCTCATTTGCATCCACAGCTGTGGGGCCAGCGGGATGTAGCTGCCACTGTGTGCCTAGGATGGAGCTTTCCGGGTGAGGCCAAATCTCTCACTCACCCCCCGAGGAAGCAAGTCCTCTGAGATAGTGCAAACCTGGTAGGAAATTAACCTCTCAAGGCAGAGGCCAAGAGGCTTGGGAGAGTGTGATGCAGCAGCTTGCTGTGGACTAAGTGTCAGGGACCATAATAAAGTCCTAGTGACCCCCGTGCAACTTTGAGCCAACATATTTCTTCTTCTGGGCTGTGACACCCTCATCTCTACAGGGTATGTATGTGTGTGTGAGTGTGTGTGTGTGTGTAAGGATTAAACCAGGCACCTTAGTTAAAAAGTTATAGTTTTGTTTGTTTGTTTTTCTTTTTTTTCCTTTTATTAAGTCATATAACATAGGTCATGCATGTGTGGGGTACAATATGGTTTCTTTAATATAATTGGAGTGCTTACATCAAACTAATTTATATAGCTTTTGCCTCATTTACTTGATTATTGTGTTAAGACATTTATGTTCTATACTTGATAGGTTTGACTCGTACCATTGCAGTATGCTCCATAGGTGTGGTCCCGACATTTACCGTCCCTCTATCAAACCTCCCCCCCCTCAGATAGAGTCTCACTCTGGCACCCTAGGTGGAGTGCCATAGTATTAGCCTAACTCACAGCAACCTCCAACTCCTGGGCTCAAGTGATCCTCCTGCCTCAGCTTCTTTAATAGCTGGCACTATAGGTGCCTGTCACAATGCCTGGCTCATTTTTCTATTTTTAGTAGAGATGGCACCTACCTCAGCTTCCCAGAGTGCTGGGATTACAGGCCTGAGCCACCCTGCTGGGCCCCAGACTTGTAGATCTTAATGAAAACTCACCTCCACCCCAGAGAATAGTAACTCAGGTATACTACGGGTTCAGTGCAAGATTACTACGATAAAGTGAACATCTCAATAAAACGAGTCACACAAGCTTTTTTTTTTTGTTTTCCAGTACATATACAAGTTATGTCTATTTATACTTTAATCTTTTAGGTGTGCAATAGTATTATATCTAACAAAAGTACATAGTTTAATTTAAAAATACTTTATTGCTAAAGAATGCTAACCATCATCTGAGCCTCTAGTGAGACATCGTCTTTTTGCTGGGAGAAGGTCTTTCCTTGATCTTTATGGCTGCTGACTGATCAGGGTGGTGGTCGCTGAAGGTTGGGGTAGCTGTGGCAATTTTTTTCTTTATTAAATCATGTCTGTGTATATCAATGCATTTATGGGGTACTATGTGCTGAATTGATAAACAGTGTGGAATGTTTACATCGAACTGATTAACATAACCATCACCTCGCTTGCTTATTTGTTGTTGTAAGACATTTATACTCTGTTCTTAATAGTTTTGAAATGTACCATTGTATTATGTACCTTAGGTGAGGTCCCACCAATTCCCTCCATTCTCCCAACCTCCCCCCTCTTCCCTCTTTATTTATAGACTATAGTTATGTTTTGCCATTCATATGAACACATAGGTGATTATATACTGGTTTCATAGTAGTGTCGAGTACATTGGATACTTTTTCTTCCATTCTTGTGATACTTTACTAAGAAGAATAATATGTTCCAGCTCCATCCAGGTAAACATTAAGGCTGTAAAGACTGTGGCCATTTTAAAAAATAAAACCATGAAATTTACCACACAGATTGACGTTTCTTTTACAAAATATTTCCCTGTAGCATGCAATGCGTTTTGCCCACATCTAACTCACAGGAGAACTTCTTTCAAAATTGGAGCCTGTCATCTCAAACCCTGCAGCTGCTGCATCAACTAAGTTTATGGAATATTTTAAATCCTTTGTTGTCATTTCAACAGTGTTCACAGCATCTTCACTGGGAATAATTTCTATCTAAGAAATCCACTTTCTTGAGTCATTCATAAGAAGCAGCTCCTCATCCATTCAAATTTTATCGTGAGATGGCAGCCACTCGCTCACATCCTCGGGCTCCACTTCTAATTCCAGCTCCCTCGCCTTTCCTGCCTCATCTGCAGTTCCCTGCTCCCCTGAACACTCGAACCCCTTCAAAGTCATCTATGAGGGTGGGAATCAACTTCTTCCGAACCCCTGTTGTTGTTACTCTTTTGATCTCCCATGAATCACACACGTTCTTACCGGCATCTAGTACCCAGAAGGTTTTCAATTTTCAGAGAAAACACTATCCCTGGCCGCTCTAGCCTTACCAAATGTATGTCTCAAATAATAAGACTGGAAAGTCAGAGTTACTCCCTGACCTGTGGGCTGTCAACGGATGTCATGTTAACAGGCATGAAAACAATATGAACCTCTTGTATGTCTCCATCTTACTGGGTGACCAGGTGCATTGTCAATGAGCACTAATGTTTTGAAAGGGATTTTTTTTTCTGAGAAGTATCACTCAAGTTTGGGCTTAAAACATTCAGTAAACTATGCCATAAACAGATGTGCTATCATGCAGGCTTTGTTGTTCCACTTACAGAGCAAAGGCAGAGTAAGATGCAGCAAAAATCTTAAAGGCCCTAGGACTTTCAGAATGGTAAATGAGCATGGTCTTTAACTCAAAGTCACCAGCTGCATCAGCCTCGAACAAGAGAGCCAGCCTGTCCTTTGATGCTTTGAAGCTTCTCTTCTCCAGTTATGAAAGTCCTACATGGAGCCTTCCGATTGAAGGCTGTTTTGTCTGCACTGGAAATCTGTTGATTAGTGTAGCCACCTTTATCAGTGATCTTAGCCGGGCCTTCTGGATAACTTGCTGCAGCCTCTCGGTCCCCACTTGCTGCTTCTCCTTGCACTTTTATGTTACGGAGATGGCTGGCTTCTTCTTGTAAACCTCGTGAATAAATCTCTGCAAGTTGCAAACTTCTCTTCTGCAGCTTTCTCGCTTCTCTCAGCCTTCTTAGACTTGTATAGAATTAGGACCCTGCTCCAGATTGGGCTTTGGCTTCCTGGAATATCACGGCTGGTTTGATCTATCTACCACTAAAATTTTCTCCATAAAGACAATAAGGCTGTTTCATTTCTTTACCATTCACGTGTTCACTAGAGTAGCGCTTATCATTTCTTTCAAGAACTTTTCCTCTGCATTCACAACTCGAGTAACAAGAGGCCTGGCTTTCAGCCTATCTCGGCTTTCATCGTGTCTTCCTCATTAAGCTTAATCATTGCTAGCTTTGGATTTAAAGTGACATATACAGAGGGTGCCAATAAAATTGTATAAGCATTTTAAGAAAGGAAAAAAACTGTATTAAACTTGTAATACTCAAGTCACGTTTGCAAGTACAAGTTCAGCGTGACTTACCTTCATCTTTTGTTATTTGTATATATCAAGTATTACAATTTTGATGCAGTTTTTCTCCTTTCTTAAAATGTGTGTACATTTTTTGGCACCCTGTTTGTGACCCTTCCTTCCCTTTGACCACTTAGAGGCCCTTATAGAGTTAGTAACTGGCATAATTTCAATATTGCTGTGTCTGGGGGATAGAGGAGCCTGAGGGAGCGAGACCAGGAATGGCCAGTAGGTGGAGCAGTGAGTGCATTTACAGCCTTTATCAATTAAGTGGCCTTCGTATATGGGTGTGGTTCATGGCACCCCAAAACACCATAGTAAGTTCAAAGATCACTGATCACAGATTACCACAACCAATAAGGTAATAATGAAGCAGTTTCAAATATTTCGAGAAGAACCCAAATGGGACAGAGACAGAAAGTGAGCTCCTGCTATTGGAAAAATGGTGCTAACGATTTGCCTGACACCAGATTGCCATAAATCGCTAAAAATATACACTATGGGCAAAGCTCAGTAAAGTAAAGTGCAATAAAATGAGGTCTACCTCTAAGCCCCAGCAAACAGAAGTGAGGTTCCCTGAAGCTCATCTATGGGCCCCAGGGCCCTAGGTCCCAAGAGCTTTAAAGGACCTCCAAACTGTGTTTGAGCTCATGATTCTTTGAGAGAAACAAGTGTAGCTGACCACATGGCCTCCACCGAGCCCAAGGGCAGAGATGCCTCCTGGGAATTCCAGGGGACAGAGTGGACAGAGCATCCTGGCACCTGTCTCACCCCCCAACTCACTGCAGCCCACCACCCTGAACCAGTGCCCAAGGCTGGCCTGTGGGAGATGTGCTGGGCAGGGGAAAGGTCTCAGGTAAAAGAAGCACAACTGATGTAAAGAGGATAAAGACAGAAGCGGGCTGAAGGGTTAAAGGTGAGTAACAATGACAGCATCTGTGAACCTTGAGTGATCAAACATGCCACGTGCCTGGTCCTGGTCAGAGCACTTTATGAGAATTAAGCCACTAATCATCACAACGCCAGAAGGCAGATGTTTTTATTTGCATAACTGTGGAGCTCAAACCTTGCGAAGTACTTTCACCTTTGTCTGACACACTTTTCCTCAAATCACTGAGTAGTTTTCAGGGATGGAATTATCATTCCCATCTTAAAAGACAAAGAAACAGAGGCTCAGGGAGGTGAAGGGAGGCACCCAGCGTCATGCAATTCCTCAGTCTTTGGGCTCAGAGGGCCAAGGCAGGGCCCTGACTTAAGGCAGCCCCGCCTGCTTCCGTGCCCTTTCTGCTACCCCACGAGTTGCCAGGAGAGGGCAGAAGAGAGGTCTTCTCCTGCTCTTTCTCCCAGGCCTGCCAGGGGCCCCACGGAGACCACAGATGTCACGGGACTGGCAGCCAAGGATCCATTCATTCCTCCATTACAAAAAAAAAATAACTATTCTTTATTTCTTAACTTACAGGTTGTTCGAACAGTAAGTCACTTCATCTGTTTGAGTTTAGTTCCTATATAGTTCCTATATAGATAAAACTAAGAAAACACTACTTCCCTCATTGAGATTCGGGGTTTAAATCACACACACACACACACACACACACACACACACACACACACACACACACACTCTATTTAGCAGTGTCTAGCACCAACCAAGTACTATAAATAGTAGTTACCGCTGTTGCCATTATTCATTGACTTGCACCATATTTCATTCAATCCTCTAATCATTTTAATCCACCCAACATTTATTCATTTAGTATCCGTTATAGGGAACGGAGAGGGGTGAGTTTCAAAGAGGACTCCAACACGTTGTCCTAAAGCTGGGAGAAGACTGCAAAGTAACTGCAGGGCCCTGCGGGGAAGAGGAGAGTGCCCACCCATCACGGGAGAAATAAAAGGGACCTTTAGGAGCACTGAGCCTTTACAATAGCTTACAAAAATGCAGATGCAGGGACCTCAGCCCCCATGGACAGGTTCCCTATCTCTGAGGATGGGCTGCCTGGCTGCATCTTTGCAAAGCTTCACAAATGCTTCTGATGATATGCTAAGTTCAGAGGACCACGGGGGAGGACCCCGAAGCATGCATAGGATTTAATCCACTGCAGATCCATGTTTCTTCCTGGGGTGGCTGTGCTATATCACCACCGGTGCAGGGAACTGGGTGAGGACTGCAGAAGGCTGGCAAACGGGGGGACACAAGAGACACAGCCTTAGGAATCTTCTCCACCTCCCGGTGACACACGGTCCTGGAGCCTTTGCCTGAATATCACTCCTCTTTTAAGCCTCAGTTTCCCCATGTTTTGAAAGGGTTTGCATCAGAACATTTGTTAGCTGCTTTCAGCTCCAGCATGATATGACTTTGATGCAGACATCAGTGCACTGCAAGGCAGCCTGTTAGATACGACAGTGTGAACTTCAAGGGGCATCAGTTCCGGGCCTGCTTCAGCTCCTTGTTACTCACAGAGAAAGCACAAGCCCTTTGCCCTGGGACCTGGGCCCCTCCTGGAGGCAGCCCTTGTCCCCCTGCCCTTCTTATCTCGATGCTTCAGTCATAATGAAATGACCCGTTTCCTCTTCCCCAGGCCCTCCACACATCTCTCTACCATCCTCCAAACGTCACCCCCCTCTGCACCTGAATCGGAGCCCGTGAAATGGTTCAGGGCTTTGTCCAAATGCCGCCTCCTCTATGACGTTGTCCCGAGTTCCTCCCACGTGGAGTGACTTCTCTTTTTCATGTGTCCCATGCTAAACTCTACGTCATTATCATATTACTATCCACTAACATTCACCGAGAGCTTGCTGTGTGCTTGTTGTTATGTAAAGCACGTCTCAAGCTTTCTGTGATTGGCCCTTGCTCAAGCTTCACAAATGCTTCTGATGATATGCTAAGTTCAGAGGACCACGGGGGAGGACATTGGAACTAATGCCATTTCCATTTTATAGGTGAAGAAAGTAAGATCCAGGGTGATCAAATGACTCGCCCACAGAGACTCTGCTGTATACTCCAGTAGCTTCTGCAAGTGTCTCATCTCAATGCCAGACTGGAGACCCCTCCTGGGGGTCCTAACTGCTGCTGGTTGGATTTCTCAGGTCCTGTAACAGCGATTTTCAACTGGTGTGCCACAGCACACTGGTGTGCTGTGAGCGGATCTTAGGTGTGCCACAACAAATGTTAAAGATCATTAATGACATTGTTTTCCAAAAAAGTTCAAACCACAGTAAGTGTATTCTTTTGTTTAACTTTTTTTTTTTTTTTTTTGAGATGGGATCTCCTTCTGCCACCCTGGTTAGAGCACAGAGTGCCACGGCATCACAATTCACAGCAACCTAGAACTCTTGGGCTTAAATGATCCTCTTGCCTCAGCCTCCTGAGTAGCTGGGACTTGAGGGGCCTGCCACAAGGCTCAGCTAGTTTTTCTATTTTTTTTTTATTAAATCATAGCTACATTAGTGCAATCATGGGGTACAGTGTGCTGGTTTCATATACAATCTGAAATATTTTCATCCAACTGTTCGACATAACCTTCATGGGATTTTCTCGTTTGTTGTGTGAAAACATTTGTGTTCTGCATTTAGTAGGTTTCACTCTTTCTCAGGCTGGTTTTGAATTCCTGAGCTCAAGCTATCCAATTGCCTCGGCCTCCCAGAATGCTAGGATTACAGGTATGAGCCACTGCACCGGGCTTTTTACTCTTTTTTTGTTTTTTGTTTTTTGTTTTTTTTGATCAGCATAATTTAAGTGTGCTGCAGGAGTTTAGCTATAGGTTCAAGTGTGCCCTTGAAAAGTTTGGGAAAAAGTTTGGGAAACACTGTCCTACAAGGCGAACTTGAAAACTTGTATTACGGGATGCGGCAGGAAAACATCATTGGCAGATGGTTCAGCAGGGATGGAGAGTCAAAGCTATATCTTGAGACACTTAAAAATGAGAAGAATCACTAAGGAAACAAAAAATTAGGGCCAACTTTATCTTAATCCAAGGCAGTGAAGTCTGACTGTGCCCAGGCTTAGCTGCAACAAGCTGAGAAAAATACCCCCAGCAAGAGTGCTAGGTTGCAAAGAGCCCCAGACATGTTTAGATGATGCCATTTTTAAAGTGAAGTCATTTTTTTAAGAAGAGCTGGGAATGAAAAATAAAGTAATAGCCACAACACTAGTGCAAGTTTTAGTTCTTCTCCTGTACCTGGTAGGAAAGGTGGCCATTGGGGGACTAGTGGAGAAGAAATCTCTTCCTCAGGCCTATGAGAGAGCAGACACAAGCCCCTTTCCTTTTTTTCACCGTTGCTTTTTAATCCAAGAAGTTGCTCAGACGGGAGAAGCCGCCAGTCCATAATTGTCCCAGTGGCAGCCAGCATTAATGGAATCCATAAAACTGGCCTTTGGGGACAAGGGATTTGAAAGAAGACTGCCAAGGGTTAAGAACCAGATGGTTTATTTTTCATTTGTGCAAAGATGAATCCCAGATACTTCTTTTTAATCTGAGATTTTTTTTCATGTATTTTCAAGCCTGCAAATGAATGGGGGGGAAAAGTGAATGGAAGTGGTTCCAATTTGCAACAAGAGTGCAATTGATTTAAAGGGGGGAGTGACACAGGTAATAATCACAGGAAGAGGCAGGAATTAGTCAATAAAGAAGGTTCAAGGTCCCACACCTGACTTCTCTTTCATCAGTTTTAAAGAACGAGAATAAAAAGATAGGTGGTTCCATTTATCAGATTCCTAATAAAAGCACCAAGTGGTGAATCCCACGGCTCAGGACCTGGGTCAGTCATGCCCGGGATGCACTGTGATCTAATCCGGAATTTACCCGCCTGGCAATTTGACTCGGCTCCTAAAGATGGACTCCCCGATTGCAGCCTACCCAAGAGCTTCGGCGCTCCCAGCTGCATGCCCTTATAGTCTGAGAAAGGATGCTTGCCTTTCGATGACATGGGATCTGACCAAACACCCTCGTAGAGCACTAGATCATCTACGTCTCCTTCCTCATCCTCCCCAGGCTCCGTCCCATTCTGGCTGTCAGTCATAGAGAACCGCTTTCATTAATTCAATTTCTGGTGGTGGGCGGGTCACCACCCACTCGGAGCATAATTGTGGCTGTGGTGCAGAGTTTGTTAGATAAAGGGTTTGGCGCAATCTCTGGCACACAGTAAACACTCAGTGTCTGTTAGTCTTTATTATTGTAGGTGTTGCTTTTCTGATTATTCTATAGGATGATAAATGCTAGGCTGTGTGTATGTGTGTGTGTGTGTCTGTGTGTTTCATGGAAGGGAAGAATGAACACAGCACGTCACGGGAGACTAAGGTAAGAGGTCAAGGAAAGCTTTGGGTGTGAGCAAATGTCACACCCACAGGGGACAGTAAGTTTCCAAGTTTATATGCTCATCCACTTTACTCTGATCTCACTCAGTCCCTTGAACCTCCTGGTTAGACCACAACTAGGGTTGCCAGATTTAGCAAATAAAACACAGGGCATCCAGTAAGCGTACATCTCCGATCATCAATGACAAACAACTTGTCAGCTCAAAGATGTCTCAAATATTGCATGGGACATCCTTATACTAAAAATTATGACTTATTTGTCTGAAATTCAATTTTAAATGGGCATCTTGCACTTGATCTGGCAGCCCCCCCCCCACAGCAGATGAGCAAGGAGACCCTGGAGCGGGAGATTGTTGAGGCCCCCTTGAACCATGTTGGGGGGAGCTGTCCATTCCAGGCCAGAGCAGGGATGGCTCCTCTGCCCCTTCCACATGGAAGCGCTGTACAGATGCTCAGCCTGGGGCGGGGGTGAAGGCATGTAAGGGACAAGGAGGTCAGTGGAGGAGGTGGGCCGAGACAGACACAGGATCCTCTGACCAGCCCTCATGACCCAGAAGATGCTGCCCTGTCATCGTCAGCCTTCCAGATAATTCCTCCAGTGGGTCCAGCAATGAGATGGCCAAGCTTTCCTGGGCAGGCAGGAGGCAAAGGGATGTGAAAATGATTCAGCCTTTGGGGGCTTTGGGCCTCTTGGCTCCCTCAGTGGTTTGCCTGTGGTGTAGGACCCCAGGTCTAGAGCACCCATGTTTTGGTTCCATGCCTTCAGCTCTGTGATCCTCAGCTCTGTAATTACCTCTACTGCCCAGATAGTGAGAATCCCCCCAACATCCTCTAGCAGCCCACCCACCAATCCGTCAACGAGTCTAGTTATTGAGCGCTTACTGGGCACGAAGCATGCGTTCATCTCAGCAGTGGGAACAAGAGTCTCTCTTCCAGGAGCTCATTGTCAAACTGAGAAAAATCATGTGGGGAGAAAACGAACAAATGACAAGATGGTTCTGTCGTTCAGGAAGCATCCACTAGACATCCGTCACCACATGGGGTGCCAGGAATGTGGAAAAGAAGGCCTAGAGCTCACTTCAGTGAGGAGAGCCCAAGAGGCAAACAGTCTCTGGAAGGCACAGAGAAGGGCCCAGGCCCAGGCACCTGGACAAGGTTTTGCTGAAGCCCCAACGGTCTCTAGAGAGAGAAGCACAAGGCACCTAGTAAGTGAAGCCACAGCGAGATGCTGCCTTCCCTACTTCTGCCTGAGATCTTTGCGCCATTAATTCCGCCTCCTCCAATTTTTCTCCAATTAGATGGAGAAAAATGTATTCACCAGAACCCCTCCTGTGAAGAGACCACTGAACTCATCTGGAAAGTGGCCTTGGATGAGCTGTGTTGGTGTGAAGTGTGAGAGCGATTCTGAGAACACACTCAAGCAACAGAAGCTGCTGTCCCACCATGCCCGTGTCAGGAGTGTGGGTGACCATGTCGGCTTTGCACTGGAAGCCTGGCTTTCCTTACAAGATTGTTTCTTTGTTCTGCATCAGCTTCAGTATCTCCTATAGCCTCACATAGACACACCAGCCCTTAGGAACCTGCCATTCCGGCCCACCTGGGCACTTCCTCTGTGCCAAGGAATAAGGAAAGAATCCTGGTCTTTGCTCTCCATGGCTTTACAGCATAACACGATTATCTACAGAATCTGAATCGGACACCCCTGTCAACACAGGATTCCGAGCACACGGTCTCAATATGTGTAGACACATTGCTTAAAAATAAGTTATGCACATCAACCACTTTTCCAATAGTTCGTGAAAATAATGAACATGCCCGAAATAGCTTTTAAAACAATGAGGTGTGAATAAAATAAACAAGATTGGTTTTAAAAACTAGCAAAGCACTTGCGTATTTCAAACCGTCATTCTGCCAACTGCAGCCTGTTTGTGTGGCTTTTCTCTCCCGATCTGATCAGGCCAGCGTTGCTTCCGACCTAGAAACCTGGCTGAGGGTGAGACAGAACTGGGAAGGCTGTTGCGGTTGTGTTGTTAACGTCAATTTCAGCTTGTGGTTTCTTTGCAGGAATCTTTTGAAGCTGCCTGTCCCTTTTGTAAGGGTTGGTTTCATTAAAACTCGATAACATGTTGTAAAAATCCTCTCAGCTGGGCACACGTGAGCTGAGTCCATCAAGCCATATCTGCAAGTTAAAAAAGGGGCTGGGGGCTCCACGCTGCCAACTCTCCACCGCTGGGAATTTTCCCCATGGATGTTCGGGGACCATACGTGACACATGGCTGCCCCGCAGTGGGCTAAGTGAGGGCTCTAGTAGCAATGTGCTTATGAAATATGAGTAATGCTTAATTTCCCATTTTTATTTATTAATAAATATCAATGGAAGTTCTCATTTTATCTTCCCAGCCTTTATTGGATTATTTTTTTGACACAGAGTCTCACTCTGTCACCCTCGATAGAGTGCTGTGGCATCATAGCTCGTGGCAACCTCAAACACTTGAGCTTAAGAGATTCTTTTGCCTCAACCTCCCGAGTAGCTGGGACTATAGACACCTGCCACAATGCCTGGCTATTCTTTAGAGATGGGGTCTCACTCTTGCTCAGGCTGGTTTCGAACTCCTACACTCAAACAATCTACTGTCTTGGCTGGCCTCCCAGAGTGCTGGGATTACAGGTGTGCGCCACCCCGTGTGGCTATTGGATCATCTTTTATACCCTGCTTTGGTAAAACCAAGTTGCAGGGTGGGGCATATTGCTATAAGCCAAAGAACCCCACGCATGAATGTGTAAGTATCACACACTGTGATGTGACGCCATGAAAGGAAACCCAGGCTGCTGAGAGAGAGCGTGGACTAGCAGGCTGAGACTTTGACTAGGTGGCCGGGGACCCCCTTCCTTACCATTTGAGCTGAGTTCAAAGATAAACACAGTTTCCCAGATGAAGAATCAGGGAAGAGACATCGATATACAGGGAACAGCACTAATAAGGGCCCCGATGTCAGAGGAAACCAAGTCTACCAAGGCAGCTGGTAAGGGTCAGGTACCTAAAAAGTGAGTGGGACAGTGGCTTCAAATAAACCCTGACACCTTAGAGGTTGCATTTCAAAGGAGGAGCTGAGCAAATACCGGGAGCTGAAGAGAGGCTGAGATGTCAGGGGAAGGCAAAGCTACAAAAGAGCTCACTGCGCCCCTAGCTGAGGACAAGTTTAGGTGGGGCCTGAGGGCCTGGGAAGAAGACTGCCCTGAGCACATTGCCATTCAGCCCAGAACCTCCTGGGAGACAAGAAAGATGAATAACGAGAGAGGGCAGAGAATGGTACAGGGAAGGGCAGGGATCCCATTGACAGCAATCACAGTCGCCCATAAAAACCCAAGCCTGCTGTCCACTGGCAAGTCTTCCCCTCGTTTCAAAATTACAGTCTGTGTCCCTAACCCCCCGCTCCAGCATTAAATTCTGAATTAGTTCCTCTGCCACATGGTACTTACACGCACCTCAACTCAGCTCTGCCACAAACCTCGAGGCACAGGGAAGGCTTTCATAATGAAATACAAATTGTTTTATAACCTGCATTTAATTAATGCCACCTTACACTTAAGGTCTACAAAGAAGACTCTGTAAACACACTTCGGCACGTATGCTCTTCTTGCAAAGACGGAAGAAGGAAAAAACAGGCAAGTCATTAGCGTTGGTTATATACAATGAGCAAAACACACTTCTTGCCTCTGGGTAAGTATTTCAGGATCCACTGTAAGTCATTTACAAAGCACATACTGAGAAACTAATATCTGCGGTGAGAAGTATTTATGTTCATGGGAGGCAGAAAATGCTGGATTGGAATCTCGGACCCCTAAGTTACCTGCTATGCAAACCCAGAAATCTCGTGCAAGGTCTCAGAGCCTCAGCTTCCTCATTCACACAAATTTATTCTATTTACCTCGCGGAGTTAGGATGATGATTAAAGGAGACGGTGAATGTGAACAACTGCCCTCTCTGGTGCATTCTGTTAATAAATTCTCCATCAGTGTGTGTGCACATATGTGTGTGTGCGTACAAACAAGTGCATGTGTACACCTGTCTTCTAAAAAGGTTTGGCAAAGAGGCTACCATTGCCAGCTCCTCTCTTTGCATTTCTCCACGAGCCTAGAAACGATTATTAACTGTTTGGAAAAATTTTGAGCTTCTCTAACTTCCCAACTCTGTGATTTCTGTGACTTGTTCGCTGGTATGTGAGCTTGGGCCAGTCACTTCAATGATTCTCACTGTGTCTTACATATTCTTGTAAGTACCCTTAAATTCTGGGAGGAAAAGAGAAAGGCGAGTAGAAAGACAGAGGAGGGTGGGAAGGAAAACACAATAGTACTAAACATGAGTAGAGCTTACCCTGGGCCAGGCTCTGCTCTAATTGCCTACCATACCTATTCAGTTAATGGTCACAACCATCCTACGAGGTAGAAACCACTTCATCCCCACTTCAAAGATGAGAAAACTGAGGCTCTGGTACCTTCTTGCTAGGTGGATTGAGGCAAATGTTTACTTCTCGGAGTTTTGGTTTCCTTATCCTTAAGATGGGGATAATAATGATATTCAGAATTACTCAGTAGGTGGGGCCTGAGGGACTGGGAGGAGGGCTGGGATTAAATTATGTAATTCACATAAAAAATCCTTGTCATATACATAATGCATGGTAAGAAGTGTTATTTCCCAAGGAAGAATCGAGCAAGGAGGGTCTCATTCTCCTCTCCTGGGAGTCTTGTTGGGAAAGGAAAGCAGGAGGGGAGAAGGGGGAAACTGCAAAGTTGGGCAGAGAGTGCCGAGTCCTGAGTTGTGTGGGGCCCGGAGGAAGAACGGGTGCTGAGTAAGTCGTTGGTGGTTTGATTTCTGCCTCCCACTCAGCTTTCTGCCAGAACCCTTCCTCAGCTCCCAAGTGTGTGCTGAGATGGTAAAGAAAATCCTGACTTTCATTCAGAAAAATTCCAGGACTTCATGCACATTGAAAAATCAATCACAAGGCATCAGTGGGCTGCAGACAGATTTTCACTCCCAAGTCCTCGAGTGATTTCTCCACATCAGTTCCCACTTCCTCATGCTTGGAGGGCACAAAGCAAAGCTCAGATGGCACTTTCCAGTGACTCTCCCTCACCTAGGCTTGAGGTCCTGGAGGAAGGACGCTAGGCTAGGAACCAGATAGGGAAACTGAGGCCCAGGGCCACTCAATGACTTACCAACAGCTGTGCCACTGGACTTTGCTTGGGAGACTCATTTGGCTCTATAATTTCAGGGTGCTCTGTTTGTATTTATTCTACAGAAATGGTGGCCCTTGCAGTGAGGCAGTCCAGGTTGGGCATGAGTGTTTGAACCTCTCTCCCCTGTGCAAAACAAATCGCCTTCTGAAGGGCATACAGCACTCAGGAGATGAGGCCCTATTTTCTGAGCTCAGACTTCCTAGGTCAGGGTGGTAGCTGATTAGACACCAGCCCAAGTCAGAGCAGGCTGCTTGCTCTCAGAAGCTGGTAATAAATGTGGCTTAGCAGCTGCTGAATGAGAAAATAAAGGAGAGAGAGGTGCAATTGCGAAAGAAAGCAGTGTGGGCGAGAGGGGCAGTGGAGTCACCCAGGCTCCTCTCATGGAGATGGTCAAACCGAGTCAGAGCATAGCTAACAGTCTGGCTGGACATTCTCCAGGACACCGAGCAGCAGAGGGCAGCTTGGTGAAGCATTAGGATGGAAGCTGAGGTCAGCTAGGGGTCCCGTGTCAAGTGGGGCTTTCTACTTATATAGAAAAGGTCATTGTAAAACAGCCTCAGGCAGGTCCTTTGGGAGGTATTCCAGAAGAAGATGTTGTTATCCTAGAAAATGACAGCTCCATGTGTGTCATTGCCCCCAAAGACCTTCCCGTGGGACAAGATGTGGAGGTGGAGGGCAGGGCTGTGGATGATCCTGGCCCTGTGTAGGCCTGTGCTGATGTGTGCGTCTGTGTCTGAGTTAGTAATAACAACTTTAAAAAGAAAAAAAATAAAAATAAACAAGCTTATAGAATAAGGATGTGAAGAAAATGTTTTTGTACGGCTCTACGTGTTTGTTTTAAGCTTAGTGTAATTACAAAAGAGTCAAAAAGTTAAAGAAAATTTTAAAGTATATAAAATAAAAAGTTTACAGTACACTAAGGCTAATTTATTACTAAAGATAGAAAAATATTTTCATGGAGTTTAGTGTAGTCTAAGTGGACAGGTTTTACAAAGTCCCCAGCAGGGCACAGGGGTGTCCTCGGCCTTCACATTCGCTCTCCACTTGCTGACTCACCCACACCAACTCCTGTCCTGCAAACTGCACTCATGGTGAGTGCCCTTAACAGGTGCACCATTTTTTTTTATTTTCTAATACTATATTTTTACTGTAGTTCCTCTATATGTAGATGGAATTAGATACACAGAACTTTACAATTGAGTTACAACCGCCTACAGCGTTCAGTACAGTGACACGCTGTCCATATGTGTGTAGCCTGCGAGCAACAGGCTGCACCAAATAGCCAAGGTGTGCAGGAGGCTGGCTCGCCCAGGTGTGTGCACTCCCGCCCTCCATCATGGTCACATGATGAAATCGCCAAGAGGCAGGTTTCTCAGGACATATCCCTGTTTCCCAGAACATATCCCTGTTGTCTTTAAGTGACTGGTGACTGTGCTAAGAAGGAACTGGAGTGGAGGGGCTGAGACGGGGCGGGGTCACAGATGTCAGCCTGATTGTAACAAAATGCCCCAGGGAGATGTGAAGGTGAAGACATGACTAGAACACCCCAGCAGAGGAGCCAGCCACCCTCTTCCTGGTGTCCGCCGCATGTGGCATTGTGGTCTGGATGCTTATGTCCCTCCAAAATTCATGTTGATGCCTAATCCCTGCGGTGGTGATGTTAAGAGGCGGGGCATTTGGGAGGTGACCGGGTCAGGAGGGCTCCACCCTCGTGAATGCAACGAGTGCTCTGCAGGAGAGGTCTGGGAAGCCTTCTCGTTTCTCCTACTGTGTGAGGAGAAGCAAGAAAGCACCATCTGTGAGAAACAGGCCCTCTCCAGACACAGAATCTGCCAGGGCTTTGACCTTGGACTTCCCAGCCTCGAGAACTGTGAGCACCAAATTTCTCTTGTTTATAAATTACCCAGTATGAGATGTTTTATTCTAGCAGCCAAGACAGACCAAGATACCTGCTCTCCTGTTCCAGAGCCAACTGCCCTGTGCAGGGGGGTGAGAAAGGGCCACTGTTCGGGTCTGACCACATGCTAACACCACATCCGGAAGGACGCGGGGACTTCCCACCCACCACAAGGATCGTGGGCTACCGTCCTTCACTTGCTGGCCTTTCACCAGTATGGGGCTCTCTGTCCTTCTTTGCTTTAAAATCAAACTCAGTTGTCTGCTCTTGCTGCTGTCTGTGTACTGGGCTCTCACCACTCCCTAAGGGCAGCAAACAGAAGCCAGGTCTTGGAGTAATGTTTTCAAGAGAGACTTGCAGGCTTGGGTGATGACCACACAGGCCTTTAGCCCCCGGTTTGGCTGCTGCAGCATCCTGATTTGTTTCTCTGGACTGGCTTATTGGAGTGGGCAGAGGGCAGGTGTCCCAAACAGCAGGAGCTAATTATACCCCTGAGGCATTTTTAGAAGAAGACAGCCAATCCCCACACTTCCCCCGGGCTCCGATTGGCTCCCGCACGCCTCCCACGTTCCCACCGTACCCTTTATTGGATCATTGTTGGATTCCAGCTAGTTTGAATTCAGCATTCACTTTTCTAAACATCCCAGAGATGACAATTATGCCGCAGACATTTTTTAGAAACTGCCAAAGGTGTCTGAGGCCACATCAACTCAGGAGCTCTGATAACCGTGTTGCTTGTTTTAACACAGGCTTTCCGGGGAGAATCCTCTGCCAAAATCTTTGCAGACTGCTCATTCCCTGCACTCCCCGAGCACCTCATTTACTTAAGTGGTTTTGCCTCCTTCAGGTGGCTTTGTAATTGGGACGATTATTCATTCCCGTCATGAGAGGGAACTGGGAGGAAGAGGCTGGCTCCGGACCCCAAACCCTCTGTCCCGCATCCTGCTGCATTTTATCACACATTTGGCTCTTAGCGCTGGACTTCTGTCCTCACTGCTGTCGCTGCCCGGTGGCCACTGTCCAGAAACAGCAGCACCATTTTCATGATGGGATCAGGCTTGGGGAGAAAGGCGGTGGGAAATCTGTGGGCCGGCCGGCCGGGAAGATGTGGCTCCCTGCAGCCCAGCCGGACAGTAGGTCGTGTCTTCCAAGCAAAGCAGCCCAGGGTGGGGTGTTCTGGCCATGCCTCCCCTGCAGACCTGGGTTGTGTGTGCCCAGCAGGGAGTCTCTGTGAGAGTCGTTCATAAGGATAATGGTCAGGGACCTGCCGTGGCACTGCATGTTACCGGAGAGTTCACAGGAGCCCCCAGAGGGACGTCCCCGCCTCAGAGGTTCACCCAGGACTTCCCGCCTCCTAAACGCTAACTGCTCTGTCCTTCCTCCCTGCCTTTGTCATTCTGGGCTCGGTCACCTCGCTCTCAGTATCTGCTTCAGCTCCCAGCAAGACACCCTCTGCTGGGTCACCCATCTCTGAACAGACCTCTCTTCCAGCACCACCTTCGCTCAACTCCTACTTTTCCACAGCCACTCAATTTCAGAAACAGTCAGGGTTACTGGTAAGAGAACCTGTCCCTGGGCTTTGGCCCCATGGAAACCAAGCTTGTTAGAGACGCAGGTGAGTAACAAACAATTATAACTCGATGTGATACGCTCCATGATAAGAGAGCACAAGATTTTAAAAACCCAGAGGAGGAGCACAAAGTCCAGGCTTGGTCCTCCAGGAGGACTTCCTGGAGGAAGAGACTTCTAAGAAGGTCAATAATGCAGGCAGAGAGAGCAACATATGAAAAGCTAGGCAGATTTGAGGACCATCAGAAGTGCAGTGGCACAGATCAGCCTTGCTTGGGAGAACCCTTGGGGACATACCTCAAGTTCAGATCCAGAAGTGGGAGTGGATTCATCTTAAGCCATGCACAATTTGGGGGACAAGGACACTTTCAGAGGTCAGGGAAAGCCAGGAAGCTAGTGATTGATTGTGAGAATTGGGTCTATGATCCGTCTCCATTAACATGGCCTTCGTGTCACTCAGAAGTCTGACGTCAATCTGATTCTTCCCTTGTTTTGTTATTGGAGAGTATATGTTCTTTACTACACCATTATCCCCTATTGAAGATTGGAGTCATTTCTAATTTTTTGCTATAATTCTATAATATTATGATGAGTATCTCTGAATATAAAGTCTTTTTCTCCTTTCTCCTTTTAGGTTCAGTTTCTAGGAAAGAATCCGATGACTGGAATTTCTGGGGCAAATGTTACAAATGTCCCCAGGGCCCTTTCTGTTTCTACTATGCTGTGCTGCTTCTAAAAACAAACAATGAAAAACAGAAATGTTAATACTACTTTTCCCCAAGAAAACACCCCAAAGTGCTAACATGCTTAGAACCAGGAATCAGATCACCGAGTTAAACTTCTAACTCAGACTGGGCGCAGTGACTCACACCTGTAACCTAGCACATGGGAGGCTGAGGCTGGTGACTGCCTGAGTTCACAAGTTCGAGACCAGCCTGAGCCAGAGCGAGACCCTGTCTCTAAAAATAGCTGGACGTTGTAGCAGGCACCGGTACCTTGTAGTGGGCGCCTGTAGTCCCAGCTACTCGGGAGGCTGAGACAAGAGTACAAGGTCGCTGTGAGCTGTGATGCCAGGGCACTCTACCCAGGGTGACAAAGTGAGACTCTGTCTCAAAATAAATAAATAAATTTCTAAGTCAACCTGAGAAATTAAAAAAAAGGAAAAATTCTCTCTTTTCATTAGATACAAAGAATTAACTTAAGTTTTTTTTTTTTTTTTCCAACATGAAGACTCCACAGGACACTCAACACCCAATTCATTGCATGATGTTTAATTATTGCTCCACTTTATTGGACAGAAAAATAGCATCCACCATCAAAGCCGTAATCAGACACAAATTAGAGGTGAGGCCTCACAGAGTCATGCCCCGGTTTGGGCAGAATGGACCAGACAGGGGAAGTAAGGGACGGGGCTGGGGATCTATTCAGGAGTGCTCTGGTGGAGTTGGTAGCCCAAGGTTGAAAAGCAAGAATGTGAAGCCCGAGAGGGAATTAGAGACTGTGGTGTCAGTGCCCAGCGCTGGGGTGGGAGGAGATTAGCATAAGTTAATTGCAATGGCAGCGAGAAGGAATCCAGAGGGCAGAACCATTCCCCAGCATCTAGGCAAGCAGATGAATCTGAATGAGAGCAAAACTCCAGACAGACTCCTGGGATTACTGGTGGTAGGTACTTGGAAACTGGAGGGGAAACTGGAGGCACAACAGGAAGCAGTGACCACACCTGAGGCCTTCATGGTGCCAGGTGCTTTGCATGCCCCTGACTCTTACTCTCTACTCTGTGAGTAGTTTCTCACACATAGAGTTATTCCAAGTTTACAGGTGGGCTCAAATGAGGTCCTTAGAGCAGAGAGGCTTTTCCTGGGTACCAGGCCTATCTGTTGCTTTGCACAAAATGGTGCTGGAGATGGAATGGAGATGGAGCTAGAAGTCTATTCTAAAAGGGCTACAGCCAGTCCCGTGTAGGAGGTGTGGCCAGCCCAGTGGAGGATCA